>JZKD02S2139660.1:262813-277767 GCA_000966675.3 Picea glauca
CTCCCTACCATTCGATGGGGTTACCTAAGGTATCTTTGCATTTCAAGCTATTTTTATGCACTTTAATGCTTTAAATTGGTTTTGGAACTAATATCGCTTGGGTTAGGTACCACTTGTATATTTGGAACAGGATTTCGGTACCGGGTACCAACTCGTACCCGTGGAGGTACCAATGGAGACGCTCAAGATCTGTGCGTTATGGTGTGCGTTATGGTTCAAATGAGAGATAGAATATTCGCAGGACAGCTGGATTCATCGCCACAGGGTGCTTGAAGGCCTAATGATGAAACTGGATCGATTATTCTTCATCGTTCACACTTCGTGACACTACGTGTCATGAAGATGTGAAATACATTTTAAGTTTGATTGCAAGACTATTCTCGGATCGGGGATCCGCTTGTTTTATGTACCTTTGTTTTAGACTGTTACAAATAGAAGGATTTGGATATAAACCCATGTTCACTCCTGAGAACGGGTTGTTGTTGTTATTATTGTTGGATTATGTTGAACTGTGTTATGCCGTGAACCTATATTTTTGAATAAAGACTGTTGTTGTGTTATGGTATTCGACTGATATACAATTTGAAGCATTCTCTTGTGAGTTAATGGATCATACAATGTTTGCATAGAATGTTTTAGTCGGATCTGGTCATTACTAACAACGTTTGTGCCGTTTGGTTGGGCCTGCCAAACCGGTGCAACTCGCTGCTTTATTCTATCAATAGATTTAGTTTTATGCTATCATAGCTTTAGTTCATTTCAGTGCTTTAGAACTTGCATACGAGGTAGCTTAACGATCATAGATTTAGCTTTAGTTTATCATAGATATAATTTATTGCAGTGTGTTAGTGTTTGCTTACACGATAGCTTTAAGTTTCAGAATTGACTTGTTCAAAGACTGTGTTCATTTATTTCTCAACTGAATCGTTCCAGCGTACTGTTACCTTTGACGTTGTGAAGTATTGAATACATAACTGATGCCTGTAGGGTTTAGAGTATGAGTATGGTTTGTTTGGCTTCCAGTTTTTGATTTGAACATAACTCAGAGTTAGCATGCACTTTGCTTTGTTAGACAGTAGTTACCTTGCCTGCTTAGAACAGTTAGATTACAGTTAGAACAAAGGGGAGCTCCTGGTACCAGTAAGTAGGAAAGTACTCTGTTTTCCTATAGACATCTTTAGATTCATTTTTATGACCAGATTGAATGCATCTTCGAAAATACTCTTTGTGTCATGGCTGAAATAAAAGTGATGATGGTAGATGCTCGAACATAGAGGTAAAATAATCTTGTGGAACCACACTTTTGAATAGAAATAGCAGTACCAACATTTGAGCACAAGACTGTTTTTCTGTTGATGACTTAAATAAGAAATGCTCAGTTCCAAGATAGTTCTTAAAATTCAAGTTCTTAGAATAGGTGTGTGTTTTCTTCTTAGGATAGCATTCAGATAGAGACTAGATGCTTACCTGCACATACTGTGTATCAGCTCAAAATTTACCAACCCTGGTTTGACAATTTAGTGTTTCAGGTCACTTAAAAGCTTCAATTTAGCAGCTTGACACATCCATATCTTCTCCACATGGGTTACGACATGAAACCTCATATTTCTCTTCTATCTGGTCATCGACCCAACTATTGGGACATATTTTTGGTATGTTTTCTTTTAAATGATTAGGATAAGGCACATTGTTGTTGTTTTAATGCAAGAAGGAAGGCCCCTTGCTTTCAAAAGTCGGCCATTCAAGGGAAAGGACTTACACAAACCCATTTATGAGAAGGAAATGATGGAAATACTACATGCATTGAAGCAATGGCGCCCTTACCTAATAGGTAGGAACTTTAAGGTCAAAACAGATCATGATTCTCTTAAATACTTCTTAGAACAAAGACTATCTTCAGAATAACAACAAAAATGGGTGACCAAGATGTTGGGTTATGACTTTGAAATCATGTAGAAATAGGGGAAGAAAAATGTTGTGGCATATGCACTCTCAATAAAGGATGAATATGTTGAGGCATTTCTCTATAATATCTCTATCATCCAACCTAATTGTATAACAAAAGCAAGGGATGAATGGAAGAATGACAAAGAAGTGTGGAATCTGATTCAAAGGTTACAACAGGATTCCAATGCATATGATACATTTACATGGAAAAATGATTAACTATGGTACAAATATTGCTTGTATTTATGTAAGAACTCCCAACTCAAACAAAATGTACTTTTGAAATTGCACACCTCTTTAGTAGGAGGGTACTCAGGATTTTTGAAAACCTATCACAGGGTCAAGAGGGGATTTTTTTGGGATGGCCTTAAAACTGATGTTCAAAGGTTTGTGGAAGAATGTTTGGTTTTCCAAAAATCTAAGGTAGAAACAGTTAAGACCCCAGGTATTTTATAAACATTATCTATTGCAAGCTAGCGTTGGAGGAGGTTTCCATGAATTTCATCACAGGGTTACCAAAGTTTGAAGGAAAGAGTGTCATCATGGTAATTGTTGATATACTTATCAACTATGCACACTTTTGTGCACTCTATCATCCTTTCAAAGACAATACAATTTTTTCCACATTAATGGAGACAGTTAAAAATCTACATGGAAGCCCAAAGATTATTGTAAGTGACATAGATCCCATCTTCACTAGACATTTTTGGAAATAATTATTTTCTTGTTTGGGTACTCAATTGGCTCATAGCCCATTTATCATCCTCAATCTGATGGACAAACTAAGATAGTGAACAAATGTCTAGAAGGATACATTTGTTTCTTTGTCTCTGATAAACAAACACAATGGTTCAAGTGGTTACCTTTGGCAAAAAAAATGACACCATTTATGGAACTTTATGGATATCACCCACAATCCATCACTTCTTCTCTAAAAGAAAAATCTAAGGTTCAAGCAATGGAATATCATGTTAAGCATCAACAACAAGTTCTCCAACTCTTAAAGGACAACTTGACCATGGCACAAAATCGCATGAAACAACAAGCATATCAACATTGTAGTGAAATACGTTTTCAAGTAGGGAATTGGGTATTTTTAAGACTACAACCATACAAAAAGATGTCCCTCAAGAAAGATAAGAAGGATAATAAATTATCACTGAAGAACTATGGCCCTTATAAGGTGTTGAAAAATATTGGTACTATTGGAACATATATAATCCTAAAATTTGAGCTTTACATTCTCCACTTCATGAAAGTATAATCCTTCCTAAGGTGGTAACTCAGAAATTAACTTTCAAAATTTAAATCAAAGTTATTTCTGGTTAATTGGTAATAAAGCACACATGAAATCCATCGTCGATGAAGCCTCCCCATTCGATCGAAAGATATTATTTTTTCCCAGAGTTTTGGAGCCACCTGATTGTTAAAGAGTCAGATCACTAAAGGTCACTCCAGAGCTTCATGCTTTGGGCATTTTGAGAAGTCTTAATGATAAAGGACCCGAAACCTGAAAGTGTTTGTTCATTACTTTTCATAAGACTTTAAGGGACACGAGTCATAGTACACATGTACCTTTTGAGTCTTCCCTGGGTTGAAATGTGGCACCCTTTTCTGACATTTTTCGTTTGAATATTAATACGATTCTAAGTAATACAGGGTACCTCCTATTCTTGACACGCCATCTAGAATGACATCATCTTCGACACATCACTATAGGAGACGAATCTTCGGAAATATAACAAAGAGCTAATTGGAAAATCCACGAAGAACTAAGATGTGAGGTATTAAATTTTAATTAATTAAGTTAATCTTGGTCAAAATATAATTAACGACTTCTCACTTTGGATTTTGGTCGTTTACCTTTCATCATATCCTAAAACCTCCGAAATCTGAATTTCAGAAGCACTTGAACTTAATATGATTAATTAAAACTTAAAAACGATTATCAGATAATTAATCTTTTCGCAGTTTCGGGTTTCAAGAATTTCTTCTCGAGCTACATTTCAAAATCCTGAAGTCCAAATATCTGAAGCACTTGAAGTTAAACATTATTAATTAATATTTTAAAAGAGATTATCTTGTAATTAACCTTTCACAAATTCGCGATTCGGGAAATTTCAACTTTGTTTCATCCAAAACTCTCAAACATGAACCACCAAATACTAATGGAATTTATCACAAATCAACGGTAATGATTTTTAACATAAATTGCATATCAATAGGCCAATTTCCTCAGTTTTCAAAGACACAAACAAAACAACTTGCCAAAAGTACTACAGGGAGAATTGGTAGCCACTTCACCTACACAAGAATTTGTACCTTCGGGTTTTGAATCAAGGAACTTTGGAAAACATGATACTGAGGAAACCCCAAAGGGTTCCGAAGTTTTGACTAAGGAATTGAAAGATTCATTGTCAAGTCCATTAGGCCCTCATGCAACGACTCAACTCAAAGCCTTCCTGAAGCAAGGGAAAGATACATCTCATTCGACACCAGCCACATTGTTTGCCAATACTGCTGAGCAACAACCATCCACATATATAGATACCACTATTACATCATTGACACTGTTGAAGTCAAGTTTCAGAAATCCTAGTTCCAAAGTCATTTTTATAGGTGATATCACCCCAATTTCTCCCGAAGAGATGCCCCTTTAGACTTCTTCTTCAACAAGAAACGAAGGGCCATCATCAAAACATAAACAAATCAGAAAGATGGAGCGATAGTCAAAAGTAAAAGAATGGTGTACGATAGACAAAACTGAGATGATACAGAATTCACAAAGGAAGTTGCAGGTTTGTTGGGCGCTTTCACCACTGCTAATCAATGGTCTGTGGAAAATTTGGTCTAACAACTACAACATAAGTCCATGTTGGTAGAGAAACTTCAAAAGAAAATACACACAACTGAGCAGACTATCCAGAACAGAATGAGTCAAGACTTTGAGCAAATCAGAGCATATGAGAAGAAACAAATTCAACAACTCCAAGCCAACTTTGATGAGATCCAAAGTAATTCACAGTTCAATCAAGGATTTATCACCCAACATGATGAATTAATAAAACAATTTCAAGCTAGGTTGGAGTTGACCACAGGTACCTTAGTGGATATCTCGGCCTCCCAGATTCTAGCTCTGGAAATAAATGAAAAATTGGAAAAGGCTCAACATGATATTTTTATGAAATTTGATGCCATCGAGAATTGCTATCAGGCAATAGATCTTTCCCTAAAATACATCTACATCAAATAAAGAGAAGCCTACTTAGCCTAAGTTAAGTTTCAAGAGGCCATATTATTGGTACCAAACGATCACATCTAAGATGTTCATCGGCTTTCTCTTTCTAAAAAAATAAGAGGCGATATGGATTTAAAGGCCCAAGAAACAAATCTAGTAGAAAGAAAAAGACTTGTCAGAGAGGTAAATGAAGCTTCTATAGAAGCATTATCATTACTAGACAAAGGACTGATTGATTTTGAAGGAAATTCTATCTCCGAAGCCCTAGGGAAAATTTGTATAGAAAAGAAACAATATAATTCTAGAACAAGCAAAGAAGAATCTCTGACGACCATTCAAAAAATGAACTAGATTGATCTCCTTCAAATAAATAAATGGATAGTAAACAAAAGCTTGCTATTATAGGTCATATCTCAAGGAGCGAAAAGGATACAAGAAAATATGCCTCAGGTAGAGAGGAAGTTATACACTTTCGAGGTGAACGAAGAAGCTAAATCTTCAAGGTTGGTGGTAAATTGGTGAGTAAATACATCCAATGTATTGAATATGGGAAAACAAGCACATCTAGAAACAAGTAAAGAACATGTGCATGTTATTAACATATTTGAGGGACAAATGGAAGCAAACAAAGAATTCCAGAAATATATGCCGAACCATTAAGAAGATCAGATGACAGTTGTATCTGGGCCAAAAGAATAAGGAAAGGAAGTGTTTCAATTAGCAGATGAAGAGACATAGATTGCCAACGAAGGTCATAATTCTCTATGTTTTGATTTCTTATTTCAAATATTTGCTATTTTAAATTATGAGAAGTCCAACTATTGAGTATTAATACAAGTGCAGACATATATTCTAAATTTTGTTTAGTTTGTGTTATGTGTTTCTTCTGTTTTTCCATATCTCAACATTTCTTTATGCAACTCCTTGATAAAGGTTTGATTTCAATTTAGTATGACAACTACTCTAATCATATTTCATTAGTAATTTGTTAAGTAAGCAGTTTTTCCTCTGCATTTACTGTGAGTAAATCAAGACCCACGAGTTGTGTGGATTATTGTATCTTATACTTTATTCAAGGTTACACTATCTATTTTCTTCCATTGCAACAAGGTGAGACTCTTCATTAATTGATGTTTTTCTTTGTTTTACAATTTTTTAGTTTTCTGTCACATCATTCGATATTAAAATTTTGACTCAGACATGAAATATGGCCTCTGTGTTGCCATACTGTTAATTTCATTTAAGGAATTTTTTTCATACAAATAAGGTATAAAAACACTTTTAAAAAACACTCTCTTTAAACTTTCCTGATGTCTGGAATTACTCTTTGAGACTTAAGATTAATCTCAGGAACAACATATTTTTGGCATTGTTGCCGAGGATGGAGAACCGAAGTTATTTTTCCCTAGAAAAACGACAAGGTAAGATTCTATCTTTGATAGTGAACAAATATTGAATACAAAAGTAAGGCTTATTTTTATCTTTCACTTGGCGACTCCACCACAGATAAACTGGCATTCGGTAGAAATAATACCAGAAAGAATCCAGACGATAAGCAGACCACACATGTATCAGATCCTGAAAGGTTATTGAAGCTAAAGGGAGACCTCAAATCGACTACCACATCGGTAGGTAAAATATACCAACCCAAAGTTGCACAAGTCAATACTAACATTCTGGTTGACGAACTAACCCTAGAAGAGAATTTTAAACAAGAACCCTCTGCAGAGGCATCGACTATTAAACCTGCGGTTAGGTTTGAGAACCCGGAGGAAATTGTGCCCAAAATAAAGACTGAGATTGACTCAACTGATACTCTTAAAGGTCATAACGAAAGATCCCTCTCCCTACCCGATGTCGTTATTATTCTGTCTACCCCATCCTTACCCAAAGTAAAGGTTTCAGTTCTCCAAAACCCCGAAGAGCATATTTTATACCCCGATTCATCCCCTATCAGTTCACCTATTTATACGTCTTGTAAGTCTGAGGAACCCATTCCATGTTTCCCTTTTCCTCCTCTTCTAGAATATTCATCTAATAACGACCTTTTTCAGGAATTTCCTTTGCCACATCCTGAATAAGTTGAAAGGTCATCACTTCGGTCCCTCGAAGTTTTTGAAAATCCTCTTTTTTCCCAAATTCCATCCCCTAGAATTCCAATGGTTGTTGTTGGAGGAGGTGGTGCCGGATGCGGAGGAGCAAGTGGACAAGGTCAAGGACAACCTTAATCTGTATTATTTTCGGCACGAAATGAGATCGGAGATATAATAAAGAAATGCATAGAGATATCGCAGATATTCAATAATATAATAGAAATGTATCAGAGATGCAACCATAAACACAGATATACGGTAATACATGATTTCTATTAATGAAATAAATGTACAAAGACTGTAAAAATACAGAGTGAAAGACTCGGTAGAATGGTGGCAGCTTATCTCTGAGAAGAGATGTGATGGCTACTCGCATTCGCAAGAAGATGCTTAAAATGAGGCTTTGAAGGCCTTTTTACAATAATAAGGAATGCCAGAAACCCTAGACATCCAAAAACCTAACCCTAGGAGATGAAGCGCCAAAAGTCATGTGGGCCCCGTTTGGGTAAGTGAGTACATCAACTTCTCGGGGTCGTAACTTTTGCATACGATATCCGTTTTAGGCGTGTGATAGCTCGTTGGAAAGGTATCATCGAGGAGATTAATTTTGGGGGATCAATTATTCCTTCAACTATCATTGAGAACCTATATCTAGAAAAAACTTCATTTGGGCCCTCAAAATGGCCCCGGAAGTTAAAATCTGCTAAAAATAGTAAATTGTCAAAATTGCTAGAAAACTGTTTTGAGCCATTTGGAAAAGGTCGGTGGCCACTGATATCCACCTGGATCAAACCTCCAATCCCTAGAATTGTTTCCAAGGTAGCTTCCTGATACGCTCCCTTGGTCCTCCCTGCCATCCTTCATGATTTGCCTAAAAATTATATGAAGAACTTACCCAAATTTACAGGAGAAAGAGATTTAACCGCCAAATAGAACATAGCACATTTTGATCAGTTTGTTGATATACTTGGTATTGAAGATGAATATTTTTACTCAAGGATTTTAGTGAAAACATTTTAAGAACAAGTAAGAACTTGGTTCCGAGGACTCTTGGTAGGATCCTTACGATCATATGATGAGCTAGAAAATGCATTTTTAAGACAGTGGGGAAAAAAGAAAGACCATCTGTATTATTTCGTTGAATTTGGGGCTCTAAGAAAAAGGAATTCTAAGTTGGTTCTTGAATTTAATTAGAGGTTCAACAAACTATACCATAAGATTCCAGCCGAAGTTAAAACCTCACAACCCGCGACAAAGGTAACTTTTGCAGGAGCTTTTGAACCCGAATTTGCCTTACTCTTAAGAGAAATAAGATCTGCCACTCTAGAAGGAATGCAAGACAATGCCAGAGAAATCGAATAAAATATGATGGCATCTGGTAAATTAAAAGCCAAGTTTGAGACAGGAACCAAAGAACCTAAATGTTTCAGGGAACAAGCAGGACCCTTCAGATCTGTGAAGTCTGCAGAAGAAAAAATGGATAAGATGGATAAGATAATCAAATACTTTTCGAACAAAATATCTAGAATGGAACTAGACCAATCCAAACCTCATCCATTCTCTAGAAATCAGTTCAGGAGAAACCCAAACCCTCAGATGCAACAAAGACAAGTAAAAAACGAATATAAAAAAATCCAATCTCTGTTTGAAATGGAAAATTTTATGCAAAGGGATGATATTCAAAATTATGATCGGTTGGAAGAGGATATAAACAACCTTAGTGATGAAGACCAAGAGCCTCATTTAACTAGACATGATTATGAAATATCTCTAGACCTAGAACCCCTGTTTAATAATGAGGAAAGTATAAATAATCTGGGAGAGTCTGCCTATCAAGGAATCATCGTCTCCATAATGGTCAAACTTCAACATACGTACAATTTAAGGCCCAGATAAACAAATCCTACAAGTGTTCCACCAAAAAATATTTTATCAAGAAATAAAGCGAATGAGGTAGTTGTTACTAAATCGTTGGTCAAAACACAAGCTTCCCGAACCAAAATAGTTGAAACAAGAGAAATGCAAACTAAGAAAATAGAGAATATTGAAGCACAAGCTCCAACTAGAGAAATAAAAAAAACAACTGGGGGTTTCAGTTTAAAAAATGAAATAAATAAAATTAAAATTCCCATGCCCCTGGTTAAGCTTGCCAAGAATCAAATTTATAAAAAATAGATTGCTAAAATGATAAATTTTCTAATGATGAATGTCACGCTGATGTGATCAATATACAAGATGAAAGATCTATGATTATTTTTGGTTCGCAAATAAAAAATACTAAGGATTCTATTGATCCATTTTATATTACATTAACTGTTCATGACCACTTAATTCACAATTGCATGTTATATTATGGGGCCTCTATTGGCACAGGGGTAGACCTAGGGTTCAACGCTTCAACAATTCCCAACAAAACCCTAACTACCGACCCTTTCGTCAACACCTGCAAAGCAGATGAAGTCTCACCCGAGGTAGAGGCAGGGGTGGTTGCAGGACTCTAGTGTCTGCAACCTTAGCTCGGACACAGATCTGTGATTGTAACACCTTAACATAGACTTTAGCAGTTATAGTTCATTAGTATTTAGGCTTTTCTTACAGCACAGATAAACCCTAATAACAAAGCATCACACTATTCATCCAGATCTAATATATTGAAGAACTAAGCATATCAACATAGATCAGATCTAGCATCTTATTCACATCATTAGGCACTAAGCTATCATATTCATCTAAGCATTCATCATTACACTAAGAATGAATCATATAAACACTATAACAACCATAACGCACAAAGAAACCACAACAAAAGATATACGTTGTTCACCTCCAGCCTGGGGCTATGTCCACCAACTCTTCTCTTCTTTATTATCTTCGATCAAGCTTCTTACAGGAACAAAACATCAAAATTCTACTTCGTGGAAGACAAGAGATCTGCGTGCACCTTGCCAGATCCTCCTTCCCTGAGCTAGGGTACAACACAAAGCCTTTACACAGTCTCTTATAGTCACTTTCACTTAGCTTTGCAAACCTCACACAATATGCACAAATCATTTACAACTATTAGTTGCACTTAGCGCAACTTACAACTTGTCTCTTCTAGGCTCCAGTCTCTTTCTTACATCGCCTAAACATCTATTTATACATTAAAAAAGGGAAAAAACATGGGTAAACCCATGGGATGACATTCCCATACCAGTTGCATAAGCCCAAAACCCAAAAGTGCCCTAAAAAGGGGATGAGATCCCATGATCTTCACTTCAACTTGCGCTCCACCTTCGACAGCCTATCGAAGTCCCAAAATAGGTCAAACTTGACTAAGGATCCTCAAAACTTGGTCAAGGGCCAACAGGCCCCCAACACTCACCTTTGACTCATCCCAAGTCACTCTAGTCTGGGTAGCTCTGCCTCAAAAGCCTCGAGCTTCTTTGACCTTTTGTTGTGCCAAGGCCTCCTGCTCGGCAAACTCTTGGATAACTGCTTTGTTGAAAGGTCCCTCTAAGCATTGTTCGAATATAGTGAGTACTTGTTCTAGCTCCGCTCCTCGGCCTTCAATCTCGTCAAATAGTTGGCAAGCTTCATCCTGGACCAGTTGGACCCTTTGAGTCACTTCCATGACTTTTCTCTGTATGGTGTGGACCTGTTGTTGAGCAGTGCATTGTTCCTAGGATCATTTCATTCTTTTAACTACCGACAAGAGCTTCAGCTACGCATGTACTATTGTTTCTTGCTACTTTTCTTCCTGGATCCATTACTCCAATGTATTCAATTCAGGGTCCTCAGTAAGTCGCTCATAAGTCTGCGCACTACAATCACTTAGTTGTTTACATTTTAAAGATAATGCTTTGATTCTCTCAACTGTGCTCCGGGCAGTGGATTTTCTTTTGTCTCACACATCCTGTGAAGTGCTTGTCACTATTTGTAGCTCTAGGTATGCTATTGTCAGTTGAAGCTACTGGATGGCTTCAACAAGCTGCACTACTTGATGCTCCACTGGTTCTTCCACTTTTTTATCTAACACTATCACAGAGCAAATTTCTTTGGTGATTTCTTCTTTTACTCCAATCTACTCCACGAGTAACTGTTATTTCTCTTGCTGTGTCTGTGCTTTCTCCTCTTCAAAATTTGTTTGGAGGTCATCCTTCTCCTGTTGTGCAACTCGACATTGCTCTACTACTTCCTCTTGTTCTCTCTTTAGGGCCATTGTGGCCTGTTCTTTTTCTTATTGTGCGCAACGAAGGAGAGAGTCGATCACATCAACTATTCTACGGAGTTGGGTAGGCTCATCTCCCAACTCTGGTTCTTATGATGGCGGGGGAGCAATGGACACTGCGCGGCTAGAGTGAAGGGCTTGTTTTACCCCTCTGATTTTTGTCACAATTATATCATACATGGCTACTTTTTTGGATTCAGTGTTCTGCAAGAGGTCCTGTAAGGCATCGGATATAGCTACAATGATGAAGTCGAAGTCATCGAGCGTGACTACAGTCTTGAGCCGGATGATTTTCGACACGAAATGAGAGTGGAGATATAATAAATAAATGCAAAGAGATATCACATGTATTCAATAATATAACATAAATGTATCAGATATGCAACCATAAACACAGATATACAGTAATACACAATTTCTATTAATGAAATAAATGTACAGAGACTGTAAAAAATACAGAGTGAAAGACTCGCTAGAATGGTGGCAGCTTATCTCTGAGAAGAGATGTGACAGCTACTCGCATTCGCAAGAAGATGATTACAATGAGGATCTAAAGACCTTTTTACAATAATAAGGAATTACAAAATCCCTAGGCATCCAAAAACCTAACCCTAGGAGATAAAGCACCAAAAGTCATGTGGGCCCCATTTGGGTAAGTTAGTACATCAACTTCCCGGGGTCATAACTTTTGCATACGATCTTTGTTTTAGGCGTATGATAGCCTGTTCGAAAAGTATCATAGAGGAGATTAATTTTAGGTGAAACATAGAAGGAACTTACATATTGAAAACCTATTTTTCCAAAAAAAATCATTTAGGGCCTCAAAATGGCCCCAAAAGTTAAAAACTACTAAAAATAATAAATTACCAAAATTGTCGGAAAACGTTTTTGAGCCAGTTGGAAAAGGTGGGTGGCCACTGATATCCACCTGGATGAATCCTCCCTCGTTAGGAAGAAATGGTGTCCATTGCGTTGAGTTCCCGGGGGAGAGGAAAAAATGTTTTTTGAATCTGTATCTTGGTGAGCTGCTTGCCTTGCTAGAGACGTCGCGTTGCTCAGTTTGTGGAAGCTTGTCACGGACCTATTGAGGCTGAGGCTGCTCAAAAAGTTGAGCTACATGAGAGGATGATGTGCGGAAGGACTATTTGTGCTTTATTGCAACCTTTTCGACCTGCTTCTGTTGGATAGAAGGTGCTTTGGGCGAGGTTGTAGTGGTTGCAATGTCCTTCTATTCCCATTTTGAATAGATTGTGAAGAAGTTGAATTTTGTAGTATGAGATACTACCTTGCGACACTTTTTATGTGGAACAATAGTCGGAACTACCTCTGGTATTTTGTAGAGATGACCCCCTAGAGAAACAATGACATTGTAGGGTCGAGACTCATAAACAACATAGCGTCTCCACATATATGGTTGGCCCAAGAGAACATCACATACATCTAGTGGGGAAACATCACATAATACCTCATCCTTTTTGTTGTAGGAAAATCTCCCTGCGGACAGGTAGATCGCCTCTAAGAGCTTGACCTTAACCCTAGACAGAAAAATGCTTAACGTGGACACTGACTTCGTTTCAAATCTATCTAAACTAATACATGAGAAGGAAGGATAATAGAAGTACCTCTTTATCGACGTTTGTCCCTGCACGCTCCGAGTTGCGCTCCAATCCTTTGCTCCTTGCTGAGTTCTGCAGACAAACAAGATACAACTACTTCCTACTCTATTGATATTAGCTTGAAAATAGATCTATCAGTTAATGATAAGTTCATGTAACATCAAACACAAACTAGAAAGAAACAGGCCAAGCATGTCATATTAATGAGAATAATGACAGTAGTACTTACAATCGTAGATGCGAATGCGACAGCTTCGTCAAGTCCCCTTCGTCTAACCCTTGCTCGAAAGATCCACAACCTGGCTGACAGCAGCTTCACTGATCACTTCTCCTTTGGCTGACTTGTGTGTTTCCTATGAGATCATAGGTTTCATGATAGCAATTCTTCCCCTAATCAGCTCCAACACCACTTATGAGATCATAATTTTGGTGTGATTCTCCATTTTCCATCCTCCTTTCATCATTAGAAAGCTTGCTTATATAGCCTTGGAGAGGCTTCAACCACTTGAGATATCCTTGGGGAAGTTGAGGATTTGCCTCCTTCAGTTGAGGATCTGCCCTAGGATCATGGTTGGACTAGGGATTCGAATCCAACTACCTTCCAAGAATGAAAAGATGCTTTCCCCATTCATCTCAATAGCTTAACAACCACCCAGAATAGGTAGCGCTCCCTCAAAAGGGCCATCAGAGCATTGTAGCGCTCCCTAGTAAGCTTTAGGGGGTTCCAGTGCTCTCAAAATCTATAGTGCTCCATTAAAAGGGCCAGGTGAGTGTTATAGCGCTCCCTAACAGTGTAAGGGGGAGCGCCGGCGCTCCGAGATAGTGTAAGGGGGAGCACTGCTCTCCAAAAACTCAGTTTTTGAGGTGCTTTCAGATGGCAAAAGGTTTGCAAGCCTTCTGACTCATTTCTCCTCTTCCAAATCAAATGTTTGAGGTATTTCAAGTGTCCTTCTCATGTCGTTATAGGCACAACATAGGCATCATGGCAGCATGATTTCTCTGACACGTGCGACACTTGTGACCTTTGTAATGACGACACTTGCGACACTATCAAAGTGAGTAATTTTGATGTGTAACAGATTGCCCCCTAAAGTATGAAGTTAGAAGATAGGAACCGATAACTGAAATACTTTGTAGACGTTCAAGAAAGGGTATAGAATCGGAGAACCTGACGGAAGCTGCACAAAAAAATCCAACAAATATCATGACATATTTCAAAACCCAAGGCAGGCATACCTATGCTTGGGTGATCAAGACTTGCAAGATATGGCCGCCATAAAATACACTGCGGATCCATAATTGTATTGACAAGAAGGTATAGCCACCGAAGATACAATGTGGATCTATACTCTGATGACTTGGACTGATCGTAGCCATGAAGAATACATAGTGGATCTACGAAAATGTTACAAGAACCCAACCGGTCATCGAACCGGTCGACCCCAAAAACCGGAACCGGAAAAAAACCGAAAAAAACCGGATCAAAAAACCGGTCACTAAAAATACATAAAATATTCATTTTTTTGAAAAACAAATACATATTCATGTGCATCCATGTGAATCTTTGTCTTTCCCTTCAACCACTCTTCTCTCTGCCCAGTTCCTACAAATAAGACAGAGGTTGGTGTGCAGATACACCACTAAGTCACTTGACACGATGACAAAGAAAAGAGTTCAACAAAAGAATTTATACTTCAGTGAAGGGTACATTTTTACCGGGGTCGTGATAGAAGATTTCAACAATCAATGCCACCAACATCGAGGTACATAAAGGGTATGGTGCCCTTGATTAAATGTCAGTTTCATACCCTCTTACATGATAGAATCCAATGGAAACATTGCAATCCTGC
>JZKD02S2139660.1:281572-296772 GCA_000966675.3 Picea glauca
TTACAAAGGCTGTAAGGGAATTTGGGTTTTGGATTCTTCCTTTTAATCTTGTTGATCTCATCAACACTCCCAGTACTATTAACAGTAACTGGTTTCTTAGAGCCAACATCTGATGATGTTCGGGTCTTTGTACTTTTTGGGTTCTTCTTCTTCTTCTCTTTCCGTTTCTTCTTCTTTTGATCAACCTAGCTACTTGCTTTAGAGATTTCACTAGATGAAGAAGGAGAAATGGAAGGAGACTTGATGGGCGAAGAAGGCAAAAATTCGATGTGAGGATGATGTGTGGGTGGCGTATTGACATCCAAAGTATTAGGTGCAACTGAAACATTGGGAGGATTTGGGATCACCGGAGTGGGGAACAACCAAACTGGTAATCCAATAGTGAGTCCCGGAAGACTCAGTGTGGCAACATATGGAGGACCAAAGTTTCCAAATGAAGGAAAGGTATAAGGTTCCCCAGAAGAAGGGGTTCCTCCATTGGTACTCCCAGGATTTGATACCATTAACACTGACTCGACCTAAGGTCCACTAAGTAAAAGAAAAAACATACGCTAATAGAAATCTAAGAATCACAACCAAGCAAACAAGACCTTCTTTTGATGACCGTACTAGTTGGTGATGAAATCCAACGTCACGCGATCAAGTCCAGAAGGGGCGGGGATAGGGTGGAACAGTTACAATGGTGACCTGCTTAATGGACTTATGCCTTGGTGCAAGC
Source organism: Picea glauca (assembly GCA_000966675.3). Lineage (NCBI taxonomy): Eukaryota > Viridiplantae > Streptophyta > Pinopsida > Pinales > Pinaceae > Picea > Picea glauca. The sequence continues at coordinate 282,291 of JZKD02S2139660.1, forward strand.
TTCCACACAATAATTATGGATTTACCCTCCAAGGAGCCCGAGTGAGTTTGACCAATGTCTTCTCCAGGTAGAGTGATACTTCCCGTCACCGTCACCTTGTGTAAGACCCTGAATATTATGGCCACTAAGGTTACCAATTCGCAGTCAGCCCTTGGGCAGGAACAATCGATAGTCCGATCCGAATGTACGGGAAGGGTATCAAGCCCAAAATCAACAAAAAGGATTCCACGCAGTAATTGTGGATTTACCTCAAAGTGATCCCCATAATACGATCCGACCACCACAATCAGTTAAACCACGGAGGGTTAGTCCTCATAGCTCACCCGAATGCGACCTCGTGCGTAACCCCTGTGTGAGAGGGGGATCCCAGGCAGACTTATACGATAACTGGATTTACTCTCCCTAACTCAGGATGCTACTATTTGTTTTTGAAACTTTGGAGAGTTATGCTCACAGCCCTAACCAAAGTACTAAGCCTATTCTACTGTTGGTGGAGGATCCTAGAAAGAAAAAGTTCTAGATAACTTTTTAATTAACGTTGATTTTTATGGCTGTTCTTTACGCAAAGGGGTGCATGGAAGTGAAACAAATGGAATTATGACTCAGACCCAAAGAATGCATCAAATATGATAAGCAGTCATTTGCTTTTGATGAATATCTATCTAAGGGAGAGAGAAAGTTCTTTCACTAATCAAGCACAAATAATGAATGCCCTCAAACGATTTTTTTTTCCTCGATCAAATCCTGATGTAATGCAAAAAAATTTAAATGCCTTCTAATATGCACAATCAATCATAAAGATGTCTTTTATTGTTTGCCTATGAATGATGCTTAATACGACACAATGCTCATTTTTCTAATTGTCTTTCTTGTATGAATAAAAATCAAACTAGCACAAGCTAAAGTCATATAAACAATACACCCTTTCGTAGAAATCAAAATGAAAAAGTGAAAGAAAAGAAACAATCAAAGAGAAAAAACAAACTTCACACCCAAAAGCAAAAGTTGAAGAACAGGTGGTCTTGACTGAATTCAAGATGAAGAGGTCTGTAGGCCTTTGATGACCTTCACCAGGGTTTTTCCTCAACTGATGAGGAGAGAAAAACAATGCATGGGTTTCAAGCTTCACTCAACAGGAAAAACTCAATGAAAAAAGGTGAAGAAAGCTACAATATCCAACTAACAAGATGTTTGTTCTTCAAAAGATAGATGTCAAAGATGAAAGGGAAGAAACATTGACTTACAAGGCTACTCAGCAGAGGAGACATAGAGGCAAAATCCAAAAAAATGAAATTCTGGAAGATTTTTGAGCCAAAGAGGGCTGGCACTCTGTTGCCAAGGGAAAGGAGCGTTATAGCGCTATGTGTAAATCTATTAGGAGCGTTGGTGCTCTGTTAACACTAGGACAGGGGCGCCAGGGTCTGAAACTCCAAAAATTGTCAAAAAAAAATAAAAAAATTGCAATCCAATTCGGCAATTGTGCTGAGTGTGATGGGGTAGGGAGCCAATCAGCTCATGAAACTAATCAAAAGAGGAGTGAACCAGGTATGAAACAATCAAGGGATAGAACTACGTCAATGAGGAGAAAAATCCAAACAAGAGGTTTTGATTTTGAGGCTATCTCCCTAGTGGAGTCGCCAGTTTCTATTGTAGGAAAATATCCCTGCAGACAGGTAGATCGCCTCTAAGAGCTTGACCTTAACCCTAGACAGAAAAATTCTTAACGTGGACATTGACTTCGTTTCAAATCTATCTAAACTAATACATGAGAAGGAAGGATAACAAAAGTACCTCTTTATCGATGTTTGTCCCTGCACGCTCCAAGTTGCGCTCCAATCCTTTGCTCCTCACTGAGTTCTGTAGACAAACAAGATACATCTACTTCCTACTCTATTGATATTAGCTTGAAAATAGATCTATCAGTTAATGATAAGTTCATGTAACATCAAACACAAACTAGAAAGAAACAGGCCAAGCGTGTCATATTAATGAGAATAACGACAGCAGTACTTACAATCGTAGATGCGAATGTGACAGCTTCGTCAAGTCCCCTTTGTCTAACCCTTGCTCGAAAGATCCACAAACTAGCTGACAACAGCTTCACTGATCACTTCTCCTTTGGCTGACTTGTGTGTTTCCTATGAGATCATAGGTTTCATGCTAGCAATTCTTCCCCCAATCAGCTCCAGCACCACTTATGAGATCATAAGTTTGGTGTGATTCTCCATTTTCCATCCTCCTTTCATCATTAGAAATCTTGCTTATATAGCCTTGGAGAGGCTTCAACCACTTGAGATATCCTTGGGGAAGTTGAGGATTTTCCTCCTTCAGTTGAGGATCTTCCCTAGGATCATGGTTGGACTAGGGATTCGAATCCAACTACCTTCCAAGAATGAAAAGATGCTTTCCCCATTCATCTCAAGAGCTTATCAACCGCCCAGAATAGGTAGCGCTCCCTCAAAAGGGCCATCAGAGCGTTGTAGAGCTCCCTAGTAAGCTTTAGGGGGTGCCAACGCTCTCAAAATCTATACCACTCCCTTAAAAGGGATAGGGGAGCATTATAATGCTCCCTAACAGTGTAAGGGGGAGTGCCGACACTCCGAGATAGTGTAAGGGGGAGCGCTCCTCTCCAAAAACTCAGTTTTTGAGGTGCTTTCAGATGGAAAAAGGTTCGCAAGCCTGCTGAATCATTTCTCCTCTTCCAAATCAAATGTTTGAGGTATTTCAAGTGTCCTTCTCATGCCGTTATAGGCACGACATAGGCATCATGGCAACATGCTTTCTCCGACACGTGCGACACTTGTGACCTTTGTAATGATGACATTTGCGACACTATCAAAGTGAGTAATTTTGATGTGTAACACTTGTAGGGATGGATGTCGTATGACAACCGACACTGCTGGTTGAGACGGAGATCTCATCCTTGGCGAAGCCACCCGATGTTGTATGACTGCGAGTGTGGTGTTGTCGAAAATCCCAATTTTTTTACGACCTATGCTGAGACGAGGTTCTTCCGGCTTCCACTATCAACAATAAAATGCAGCGGGGTCCCCTTCACCCACATTTGTGAATGAAAAAGCCACTCCCCCTCTTCAGGATCTGTTGGTTCTTCTGGTGGAATTGTTGCGGTCGTGAAAATAAAAGTGGTGTTTACGTTGATGATCTGTCTTTTCCTAGTATTTTCAAAATCAAATTCTGAATTAGGGTTTGGCTCCTTGTCTTTGATATCGAACACCAATGATTTTTTTGAGCTACATTCCTCGGTGTTGTGCCAGGGGATTTTGTGGAAATCACACCATTTTTCGGTGTCTTTCTATGTCTTCCCATGACCCTTCTTTTCCTATGGCTTGGATTGGTTTTCGAGAGACTTTTTGTTAGGGATGTCTTTGTCATACTTTGGTTGTTGCAGATTTGCAGACCCGAATTCCTGTTTGTTCTGGTGCTTAAATTTCTACTCGATTTTAATAGCATATCTATAAGCAGCACCGAGTGATGAGATGTCTAGAAAATCAATTTCAGTTTGGATGTATCTGTGTAGATCCCCATGGTATTTCAGAAACAAATGTCGTTCGGAGTCTTTAAAACCCAACTTGGTGTGCAAGGTATTGAAGGTATTAGTGAACTCTGGAATTTCTTGGCCCCTCTCTTGTCGCAGTGTGGTCCATCTCATGTATTGGTCCTCATAGTTGCCAACAAGGTAATACTTTCCTTTATTGCATCCAAAAAAAAATCCCAAGTGGGCTCGGCCCCATATATTCCAGACTCTACTACCAGTAAGTTTCCCACCAATGTTTGACATGGGGGAAATCCTTAAGGAGCGTGAAGATGATCTTTTCTCTGTCAAAAAAATTGTGAATAGAGAAATAACCTTCTAACAGATTTAACCATTTATCTAGGGCATTTGCATCTATCTGACCTTCAAATATAGGAATATCAAAATTAACCTGTACCTTAAAAGGAGAGGTGCCTCCAAAGTTTCCTCTTGATGAAGATGTGCCTGATGCTATCGAGAGGCGTTGAAGGATGTGAGAAAAATTCTCCATCATTTCATCCCTCTGTCACGTGAGAGCTTTCTCAAGCAATAAATTGATAGGATCATCTGCTCCATCATTTTTCTTTTCTTCTTCCATGGAGGGTTTCCTGGGCGTGCGAGAGATAATGTATTCAAGAGAGACAATATTGAGACCCAACTTGATATGCTCTAACCTCATTGGGGACATGCACTAAAAAAACGATCAAGAGCAGCCTGCTCTGATACCACTGATCCGAATTATTTTCGGCACGAAATGAGAGCAGAGATATAATAAATAAATGCACAGAGATATCACATATATTCAATAATATAAAATAAATGTATTAGAGATGCAACCATAAACAAAGATATACAGTAATACACGATTTCTATTAATGAAATAAATGTATAGAGACTGTAAAAAATACAGAGTGAAAGACCTGCTAGAATGGTGGCAGCTTATCTCTAAGAAGAGATGTGATGTCTACTCGCATTCGCAAGAAGATGATTAAAATGAGTCTCTAAAGGATTTTTTATAATAAGTAGGAATTCCAAAATCCCTAGGCATCCCAAAACCTAACCCTAGGAGATGAAGCGCCAAAATTCATGTGGGCCCCGTTTGGGTAAATTAGTACATCAACTTCCCGGGGTCGTAACTTCTGCATACGATCTTCGTTTTAGGTGTATGATAGCCTGTTGGAAAGGTATTGTTGAGGAGATTCATTTTAAGCATAATATAGAAGGACTTTACATATTGAAAACCTGGTTTTCCCAAAAAAACATCGTTTAGGGCCTCTAAATGACCCCATAAGTTAAAAACTACTAAAAATAGTAAATTACCAAAATTGCCAGAAAACTGTTTTGATCCAGTTGGAAAAGGTGGATGGACACCAATATCCACCTGGATCAAGTATGAATCTTAGTCTTATTATCTTTGGAATTCTTTCATGAAGTAGGTTTCTTTGGGGAAACCTTCCTTTTCTTTGAGCGATCAACCTCATCAACATGATCCCTAGGCCGTGTTACTTCACCTTGCTTCCACTGATCTTCTTTTCCATTGGTCTCTTCTTTATCTACTTCATCATCACCTCCTCTTCCCAAGGATTCTGAAGCGATTTATTCTGATGCATTTCTCAGTTGTTGGACCTCTTTGGTCCTTTTCCTTCTGCTAGTTCCAGGTTTGTCATGCTCTTCACGAGTGGCCTTCGGGCTGTCGATTAGTTCGAGGTCGAACAACTCTGTGGGGTTAGTAGGGATAAGGAGCTCTGCAGGCCAGTCCTTAGTTATTTATTCTAGGTATTCCTTTATGAGCTTATAGTATGATTGAATCTCTTCTTTACTCTCGTATGTGCACGCATTGATATAAATAAAGTGTCGATCTGTGCGGAACTTCATAAGGGGTCAGAACTAGTGAAGGGTGTTCGACGTCATATGGGGGAAAACCCCAATATCCCTCTTTAATTGGAGATAGTAGTTATGGAATACCACATTCGACTGCCATTGTTTCCCCATATTGCTAGAATACCAGAGCATGGTGAACTTTGCAACGAGCGGCTCGAATGGGTCAATGTCAGGGAAGGTCGCACCTTTCGTCATCTCCTAAGAAGTAAACGCAATGAGGATCAACATCTAGATAAAATGGAACTCATAGCCCTGATCCAAAGCTTCGCGTCAATCCAATTCTAACTAGTTGACTAAGTACTTTTCCCAATTCATCTCTAGTCCTTCCACGCATTTTCCAACGAGGTCAACAACGAACCTTGTGACCTACGTGGGTCTGTTCTTTCTCACTAGATTTCCTACGATCAGATGGTAGGCCAGGCACACTGTGCCATTCTATATGGAAGCTACCTTGTAGCCTCATGTCCCATTTTCTACATGGCCATAGGTATCTTTAATCCTTTGCACTAGGGCGTGGTCTGTAGCCTTCCCTGGGTAGAAGTCTTGTGGGTCGGGTCCCTGCATGTTCAATTCAGTGCCATGGAAGAATGACAACAAGATATTAAAGCATGTGTTAACCTCCCGGTGCCTTCCAAAATGTGGTATCTTTATTACGTTCAGGGCAGTTGACTGTGCGAGGTCCATAGTCCATGGTTGGGGAATTATCCTCGACTTCTTCCCCTTCGTCCTAGTCAAATACCTATGAGGAGATAGCATGTTGTAGTTATTTAGATCCCCTAGGTTGAAGTCATTGAATTTTAATGCCATGATATTATCCAGCTATGGTTGAACTACACGTATCCCCTTCAAGAGGTATGTAGTAACCAGAGTATAATCGAAGTCCCTTGGGACACTGTCACAACTCACCGCGCTGGCTAGAGGCGGGATGTAGTCAGGAAGGATAGTTGAGGTTAAATTCGTGTTCACCAAGTCATGTAGATGATTGGTTCTTTTCTCAATTGCAGCTCAGGATGGTCCATATTCACAAGAAGTCGATGGGGAGGCTTGGAATCCTTGCTTCGATGAATCTTGAATTCCTACGAACATTAGTTTTTCATCCATCATATCGATTAGAAATTCTTCAATCAACTTCTCTATGGTGTTGAGTTTGTCTAACATGAACGCTCATGATTGCATAACTTAGGTCGATGAATGAATTCTCAATGTAATAGAATAACTGTCGAAATCTCAATAAACACAACACGGTAGCAATGAGTTCTTTTGTTGGCTCGGATACAATTCGCGAAAGTGTTCTCGGTGCAACAGTCGACGGACTAAATAGACAGTAAGGTAACGTGATCCAAATTTTATGAGTAAAACAAAATGACTACAAATTATTAATATGTTCTTAACACAAAATAACAGAGATATAGTAAAACTAGTTTTCTATTCAATAAGGAAATAAGTTGAAACTGTAAAATGCAACAGAAACAAGCTTGTTAGAATGGTGGCGGCTTATCTCTGAGAAGAGATGTGACGGTTGCGCTCATTCGCAAGAAGATGATTAAAATGAGTCTTTAAAGGAATTTTTACAATAAACAGGAATGCCAAAAACCATAGACATCCAAAAATCTAACCCTAGGAGATGAAACGCCAAAAGTCATGTGGGCCCTGTCTCGGTAAGTTAATACATCAACTTCCCGGGGTCGTAACTTTTGCATACGATCTCTGTTTTAGGTGTATGATAGCCCGTTGGGAATGTATAGTCGAGGAGATTCATTTTGGGGGATCAATCATGCCTTCACCTGTAATTGAGAATATTGATCCCGAAAAACCTCCATTTAGGCCCTCAAAATGGCCCCGAAAGTTAAAACTGCTAAAAATAGTAAATTGCCAAAATTGCCAGAAAATTATTTTGAGCTAGTTGGAAAAGGTGGGTGGCCACTGATATCCACCTAGATAAATCCTCCCTCCTTAGGAATCAATGGTCTCCATTTCGTTGAGTTCCCCCATAATATGAGGAAATTTCCACTGAATTTGGCCCTGGGTGAGCCACTTGCCTTGGTGCAGGAGTTGCCCTACTTTGACGACTTGATAAAGCTAGATTGTTTTTTGTTGAGTGTCATCGATCTGTGTGTCCACAATATGATCGATGGATTCCTATTGTATGCAGTCAAGGTTGAGCTCTATTGGTGTCAGTTGTTCTGCTACGTTTGAGGTGTCCAGTAATGGTGTGAAATAAGGGCGAAGGAGATCCACGTTGAACACTGGGTGTAGGCCACGGAAAGGAGGAATGTTGAGCTCAAAAGCATTATCCCCCATGACCTTGGTGATGGTGTATGACCCATAAAATAGTGGGAGAAGCTTTCTATGGGGTCCTATAAGGTGTTATTTCTACAAGTGCAACCAAACTTTGTCGCCCACCTGAAACTTATGTGGCACCCAATGTTGATCATGGCACTGCTTATACTCGTCATTGGACTTCTATATGCTATCCTGAACCTGTTGGCAGATGTGTTGGATCCGCTCAATGAATCGAGTGGATTTTTTAGCTTCATTTGGAGTAGGAGATGAGTTGGTTGAGGTGGCTGCAAGGGGAAGTGCAAAATCTATTGGACCCAATGGTTGGAATCTAAACCCCACCTGAAAGGGGTTGTGGTCGGTTGAGCTATGCATCGCTCAATTGTATCTATGTTGGACATAAGGAAGGCTCTCATCCCATGTGCGAGGGTGCTTTGAATTATACATGCGAAGGATATGCACAATCATTCGATTTATGACTTCGGTTTGGCCATTTGTCTGGGGGTAGTAGGCCGTGGATTTGGTGAGCTTGGTTTCCAGCAATGATCAGAGGCTCGACCAGAATGTGTTGAGAAATTGATTGTACCGACATGAGACAATGGTTTGTGGGATTCCAAAATGTACCCATATTTGTTCAAAGAAGATCTTGGTAGTGTCCTCTGTTGTGATGTTCTTCTTGTAGACAACCCAAATCTCCATCTTAGAAAAGAGATCAACAACCAAAAAAACACAGTCATTTCCCCGCTTGGTGGATGAGAGGCCCGACATGTATTCCATTGATATGGATTCCCATGGCCTGTCAGGAGTAGGAAGAGGGGTGTACAAGACCTATTTATTAGTGGTCAGTTTGGAAATAGCATAGGCAGTGCAGGACCTGATATACTTGTTGACCTCCTGTCGAAGTTTCAGCCAGTAGAAATGTTTTTGTAGCATCTCCATTGTCTTTTTGACACTAAAGTGTACTACCACATGAATGTAGTGGGCTTCCCATATCAGCTTCTCTCACTCGCTTGATGGAACATAGATATGGCCCAGACGACACAATAATCCATCTTGAATATGGAAATTATCGACAATTGCGTTTGCACCCAACATTTGGTAGGTGGTGGCGAAGTTCGAGTCTGTCTCATAGAGTTGGGGCCATCCAAAGGTCTCATGGCCGCAGGAGTCTAGCATCGTGGTGAGTGCCATGACTGACGGTCTGCTGAGGCAATCAACAACATGATTGGTGATTCCTATTTTGTACTTGATGTTTATGTGGAATTGCTGCAAGTATGTGGACCACTTTTTATGGAAATCATTTTGCAATTTTCCTTGTGTATTCATGAACTGCAGTGGCTTATGATCAGTGTGAATGAATATCTCCTTCCCAAGAATGTAATGTCTCCACTGGAGATAGGCTTTCAAAATGGAGTACATTTCTTTGTCGTAAGTAGGGTACTTATAGAAAACATCTAATAGTGTATCACTATGATAGGCCACAGGGTGGTCGTGTTGAGTGAGAATGGTGCCCACCACATAGTCTGAAGCATCTGTCTCAATCTCAAAGGGATGCTACAGGTTTGGTAGTGAAAGTAATGGGGCTGAGCATAAGCGCTTATTCAAATCCTCAAATGCATTTTGTTGGGACCGAAACACAAATTTCTCCTTACCACCACCCCTGGTTATTTGGCTGAGGGCCCATGCAATATGGGAGAATCCCAACACGAACCTGCAGTAGAAATTGGCAAGGCCCAAGTAGCTCTGAAGCTTAGTGAGTATGGTTGGGGTTGGCCAGCCACATATGACTTGGATATTGGATGGATCTACATGTATTCCATGCTGATCAATTATGTGGCCCATGTAATGGACCCTGTCCATGCCAAAGGAGCATTTTTCCAAGTTGGCATATATCTTGTGCTGTCATAGGGTGTGCAGAAACTACTGAATATGTTGCAAGTGTTCGGCCCAAGTCTTGTTGTAAATGAGAATGTCATCCAGATACACCACTACAAAATTATTGGTGAATGGTCACAGGATATCATCCATCATCCTCATGAAAGTGGTAGGAGCATTTTTCAAACCAAAGGGCATGACCAACCATTCAAAAAGACCTTCCTTTGACTTGAAGGTGATTTTCCATACATTTGTCTGTTCTATCGGGACCTGGTGGTAGCCAAACTTCAAATCAATATTACTGAAGTATTTGGCCCCCATGAGTTGATCAAGGAGGTCGTTGATTCGGGGAATCGGGTACTATTTTTTTACTGTGATTTTATTCAGAGCCTGGTAATCAATGCAGAGTCACCAAGTTCCATATTTCTTCTGTACCAACATAATTGGGCTCCCACAAGGTGATGAGATGGGACAGATGTTCCCCTTGTGGATCAGTTCTTGGATTTGTCACTTGATCTCCTCATTCTCTAACAATGAGTGGTGATAGACTGACCCATTGGGTAGCGATGCATCAGGGGTTAGATCGATGGGGTCCTTGACATGGAAGTGCAGAGGTACCCCGACAGCCGAGGACAAGATATGTGAGTATTCTTCCACGACCTTATCTACTTGCTTTTGTTGTGTGGAGAGGTCGGTCACAGAGACCCTAGATATGGCTGTGATCTTTTTCTTATTCTGAGAGCGAATCACAAAGAAGACAAAATTCCCTATCTAAGAGATGACCTTCCTACATTGCTTAGAAGAGATCAAGAAAATAACACTAGGTGGGACTGCCTCGGGTATCCTATACAATTTCTTGTTCAAAGTAATAATAACTCTATGAGGCCCACACTCATATATAGCATGACGTTTCCATAAATAAGGTTGGCCCAAAATAACATCACAAACTTTGAGAGGAGAAAGATCACACAATACCTCGTATTTGAAGGGATTGATGTTGTGCGATAGCCGAAACTATTGTATTATGTGGAGATCGCTTCCTTGGTGAAGCCATCCAATGGTGTAGGGTTGTGGGTGTGACATTTTCAGCAGGGCCAGCTGCTTGGTGAACTCTGCCGAGAGGAGGTTCTTCTAGCTACCTCTATCAATGATGAAGTGCAATGGGGTTCCTTTTACCCACATTTGTGAATGGAAGAGGTGTTCTCCTTCTTCTTTCTCGTCTGGTTCACCAGTCTGGAGCTTGGTGGTAGCAACGATGGCACTGGGTTTCACATCAATGATCCATCTTCCCCTTTCTGTTTCTGGCTCAAAGTATGAACCCGCATATCATTCAGATGCTTTCACTTTGGCCACCAATGACTACTTTGAGCAACAGTGAGAAGTGTTATGTCAAGGGCTCTTATGGAAGTCGCACCACTTCCCAGTATCTTTCTTTGTCTTTCTGGTGTCCTTTGCTTGCGTCTTGGACTGGTTGTCCTGATACTTTCCATATTTTATCCATCCTTTTTTCTATGGGTTGGGGCTGCCCTTTCCTGGCTTTTGTTGTGAGGTGTTCCCAGGCCCAAATTTCCGCGTCTTTTGTTTGAGATTCTTCTTGATTTTGATGATATATCGGTAGGCCACGCCCAAGGATGAGATGTACAGAAATTCCATTTCAGTCTAGATGTATACATGTAGATAACCGTGATACTTGAGAACCATATGTTGCTCCAAATATTTGATACCCATCTTGGTGCACAAGGTATGAAAGATATTTTTGAAATCTGGCACTACTTGGTCTCTTTCTTGCCGTAGTGTGGTCCATTTGGTATACAAGTCCTCATAACTTCTGATAGGGTAGTATTGTTTCTTAATAGCATCCCTGAAGGATTCCCAACTGGCCATGACTATAAATAATGAGAGTTCCTTTGTTTCCTTTTTCTCACAGAAAGTTTCTCACCAATATTTGACATGGGGAATGGCTTTGAGGAGTGCAAAAGTAATCTTTTCTCTATTCGAAAAGTTATGGACATAAAAATACCATTCTAGTATATTCAACCAATTGTCTACAACATCTACATCTATCTGACCTACAAATATAGGAATATTGAAGTTTATTTGTTCCTTGAAGGGGGTGACGCCTCTGATTGAAGAAGATGCATCGCCTGTTGGTAGCCGTCGAAGGATTTTCATGAAACTATCCATCATCTTGTTCCTTTTTTGTGTGAGGGATTCCTTAATCAACAGTTTGAAAGGATATCCTATCCTGTCATATTTATTTTTTCCTGCCATGAGAGGTCTCTTGTGCGTGCAAGATATTTTGTCCTCAAGATAAACAATCTCGAAACCTAACTCTTTGTACTCCAACCTCATTGGGGACATGCATTAAGACGACAAGGAGCAGACCGCTCTGATACCACTAATCCTAATTTTATGAGTAGAGCGAAATGAACACATATTATTAACAAGTACTTAACACAAAATAATAGAGATACAGTAAAACTGGTTTTCTATTCAATAAGGAAATAAGATGAAACTGTAAAATGCAATGGAAACAAGCTTGCTGGAATGGAGGCGGCTTATCTCTCAGAAGAGATTTGATGGTTGCGTTCATTTGCAAGAAGATGATTACAATGAGGCTCTGAAGGCCTTTTTACAATAAACAGGAATGCCAAAAACCCTAGACATCCAAAAACCTAACCCTAGGAGATGAATTGCCAAAAGTCATGTGGGCCCCATCTGGGTAAGTTAGTACATCAACTTCTCAGGGTAGTAACTTTTGCATACGATCTCCATTTTAGGCATATGATAGCCCATTGGAAATGTATCATCGAGGATATTCATTTTGGGGTATAAATGATTCCTTTGGATATCATTGAGAATCTCGATCTAGAAAAACCTTCATTTAGGTGCTCAAAATGGCCCTGAAAGTTAAAACTACTAAAAATAGTAAATTGCCAAGATGGCCAGAAAACTGTTTTGAGCCAATTGGAAAAGGTGGGTGGCCACCAATATCCACCTGGATCATAATGGATCTATCCAATGGACAAGAAGCCTTCATAAATGCAGTTCTATATGTTACGACGCGGTCATAACGGTTCGATGGCGAGCTTTCTGGTCATAATTGTTGTTCTAACTGTTCAGGAGCGTCGGTCTAATGGTCATAATGTATCCAATGGTTATATCACTCTGTCGTGGAGAAGTTCCAATTTGAGTTGCTCTGGTATTCTGACGAAGTTCAAATTTTGGGGACCTTCCTTCTGCGAAGTCTTCTCTAGACCTTCCTCTAATTTCTCCAACTTTGCCTTCTTCTTATTGAGCTTTCTAGCCTTATTCCCTGTGATCTGTGTTACTGGGTTCCTCTTCCCATTCTGATTCTTATCTCTGCATTGTTGATGGTGTTTCATAGGGTTCAAGGTCAATACTTCTTCTTTGTCTAGGGTAGGTGCTCTTCTTTCCTATGTGGACGGGTTCTTCAAGTCTTTCTGTGTTCTTTCAGCTTCATCATCTAGATCCCTAGTCTTTAGCATCTTGGATTGGTTCTCTTGTTCTGCTATCAAGTGTGAGATTCTCCTAGTCATGAAATATTTTAATTCTTGCTTTTTCTGTTCTAGGGCTTCTTCTTCTTTTCTCTGGATTTGATCTTTCTCAATCCAGAGTTTTCCTAGAAATAAAGCAAATGGGGTGTTGTTCTCAACAAATTTAATAATCTCAAATTATTCCTATGTCAAAGTTCTATGATTACTCATAGCTATCTGGGTAAGTCTTTCACATAGGTTTATTATCTTTCCTATAAATAATCCTATTCGTCCTAATGAAGGAATCATACCAGGCTTTCCTAAAATTGCCCACGTTCTTTTTGTCATAATATTCACCTGTGTTTCCTCATCCAGAACACAGTATATGTCAAAGTCTCATATTCTTGTTTCAATGCACTCTTTCTCTTTGAATATCTCTGATAAGTTGATATCTCTATGGTCATGTAGTGTTTCTTTCATTTGTAATAATACAAACTTTGATTATTTATGGGGTTCTACCACAGTCTTAATTTCTTGGCCTTTCTCAGAGTTTTCTTGTCTCATATTCATTCTCAACCTTAGCAATCATTCTACGGCAATCCATAATGTCATGGTCCATAGATTTACAACAAAGACAACTAGATCTTCTATCAGGGAAAGCCTTAGCAAGATGGCCTAGCTTTCTACAGCTGTAACAAATGGCTAATCCTCTCTTTCTCTTAAATTATCCCCAACCTTTCTTGTATTGCGCACTAGGATCGTGGTAGCTAACCTGCAGAAAACTCTTCCTAGGATCCTACATCCATTTGTTAGTCCAAACATTCTTTCTATGCATAGGAATAACATATCTTTCATTATTTCTATCATATCTATTCATATCAAATCTTCTTTCTTCTAATTGTGCCCTAGTTTTCAGACTAGGACAAAATTTATCAAACATACCTAGATCCATACTTTCGGAACAAAAATATCCACTTATCTTACCTTTATCAAAGCACAAAGATTTCAGATCTTACCTCTTTAATAAAAAAAAATCACTGATCTTACCTCTTTTCTTCAGATCTTCCTCCTTTCTTAGCACAGAGCCTCACGGTCAAGTAGAATATTGCGCACTAAAGCAACAGATCTATGCACAGAGATTTCTTTATTTTCATCAGTTCCCAGCAATCACAGTTTCATGTCCCAGCAACAAAACCATTTGTTGGCATAGGGAGAAGACCGAGGGTTCAATGATTCAACAACGTACCAACTGTTAAGAGCCTGAATAGATCTAAAAATATAATCACCACAAATACTGAATATAAAATAGATCCACAAAGCAATATAGAAGAAACCACACTTTATTATTACCAAAACCCTTGAGGTAGGGCAACACCATACAATGGATCCTATTATGGAAGGGATCCTCTCCTGTTCA
>JZKD02S2139660.1:297475-313650 GCA_000966675.3 Picea glauca
TTTTTCTGGAAAAACCCTAAAAAACTGCTGAACTTGAAATGCTCATAACTTCACTTCCCGGACTCCGTTTCAGCTGATTTTTTTTTTGAAATTGGGTGAAATTGTGAGAAGAACTAATATCTGTATTTTATTTTGGAAAATTCAACCTTAAAATTTGACAGAAATAAAAACAAACCGCGCCGCCGTCCGCAGAAAAAACCCTGAAAAATTGCAGATTTTAAAACTCTCTAGCTACCTTACACCAACAAAACCCTAACTACTAGACCTTTCGATAACACCTACGAAGTAGATGAAGTGTCACCCGAGGTAGGGGTGGTTGCAAGACTCCAGTGTCTCCAACCTTAGCTGGGACACAGATTTGTGATTGTAACACCTTAACAGAGAACTTAGTATTTATATTTCATTAGTATTCATCCTTTGTTTACAGCGCAGATAAACACTAATAACAGAGCATCATAGTATTCATCCAAATCTAATAAATTGAAGCACTAAGCATATCAAAACAGATCATATCTAGCATCTTATTCACATCATTAGGCATTAAGCTATCATATTCATCTAAGCATTCATCATTACACTAAGAATGAATCATATAAACACTATAACAACCATAACGCACAAAGAAACCACAACACAAGATATACGTGGTTCACCCCGGCCTGGGGCTACGTCCACCAACCCTTCTCTTCTTTATTATCTTTGGTCAAGCTTCTTACAGGCACATAGCATCAAAATCATACTATGCAGAAGATAGGATATCTGCGTGCACCTCACCAGATCCTCCTTCCCTGAGCTAGGATATAACATAAATTATTTACACAGTCTCTTATAGTCACTTGCACTTAGACTTGCAAACCTCACACAGTATGCACAAAGCATTTACAACTATCACCTACACTTAGCACAGCTTACAACTTGGCTCTTCTAGGCCCCAGTATCTTTCTTACATTGCCTAGACATCTATTTATACATTACAAAAGGGCCAAATTATGGGTAAACCCATGGGTTGACATCTCCATACTCGTTACATAAGCCGAAAACCCAAAAGTTCCCTAAAAAGGGTCTGAGATCGTGTGATCTCCGCTTTGACTTGCGTTCTGCCTTAGACAACCTGTCGAAGTCCCAAAATAGGTCAAACCTGACCAAGGATCCTCAAAACCTGGTCAAGGGCCAATAGTCTCTCACAATTTAATGCCTAAAATTATCATGGAAAAGTTGGGCCTTGAAATCACTAGACCTTATCAAGACTTATACTCGTTTCATTCCAAAAAGGTTAAGTGCCTTGGCATGATCAAATATTTGGTAGTAAATCTTGCACAGATCCCTGCAGAAAGTATTCTTATGGATGTATTCATTTCTGATGTCCCTGCCAAGTATGGCATGCTTCTATCTAGGTCTTGGGGCGCAAAATTAGGAGGATCACTTAAAATGGACATGACTTACACTACGATCCCAATTTTCGGTGGACAATTTACTCAACTGTACAGAGATACTAGGCTAGAATATACTGTAAGTGACCCCCAAAACCCAAACAATTACCCAGTCTATGTTTCCGATCAGGATTTAGGAAATTGTATTTTATCAATAGATGAGGATTTTGAAGAATGTATAGAAGAAGAAAATAAAAAAATAGAAAAAAAAAGAAAAGTGTAAATAGTAGAGAAGGAATATGGAAAATGTTTTTTGATGGTGCTTCGTACTACGAAGGGGTAGGGGTTGGAGTGTTATTTGTAGTTCCAAGAGATGAGTACGTTATCCCCTTTTCATACATATTACAGTGGGAAATTGATTATACGAATAATGTCTGTGTGTATGAAGCTCTAGTCTTAGGACTAGAGGTTACCAAAAAGTTAAAAATTGAACATCTAATAGTTTATGGTGATGCAGAGCTTCTTGTGAGACAAATAAAACAAAAATATCAAGATAAACATCCAAGGCTAAGGTCATACAGGAATTGCGCCTGGGATTTGATAGAGAATTTCTTCTCATCCTTTAACATTCACTACATTCCCATAATGGAAAATCAGCAGGCAGAATATTTAGCCAAAGCAACTGCGATGTTTGTACCACCTATTGTCCTAAAAATGAAGTATCGTATTGAAATGAGACACAGACCTTCAGTCCAAAATAATGTTTAGCACTGGTAAGTATTTGAATATGAAAATCAAATTAAACAGTTCCTAGAAATGGTTGATGAGTTCTCTGAGACTCATATAGATCAGGAAAATCAGAATGATCCTATCTAGATCATACAGGAAGGTGAAGATCCTAAAAAGTTCTAGGATAAGATCACAAATCACTGAATGCTTGTGCTTAAGAACAATCATATCCCCAGAGGTTTGATACCCTTAGAGAGGTTGTTTTACCATGATGACATACCCTTAAAATCCACCTTACGACCTTAGTCTGAAGAGGTTGAAGAATATAATATAGGAACTAAAGAGGATCCTAAACTGGTCAAGATATCTAAAAACCTTCCATCCCAAATGAAAAATAAGTACGCCGAATTACTTAAAAAGTATAAAGAGGTCTTTGCATGGTCCTATGATTATCTAAAAACCTATGATACCTCTGTGATTGAAGATAAGATTCCTTTAAACCATTGTATCAAAAATTTTAGGCAGAAGCTGAGACAGATAAATCCTATCCTCCTGCTAGTGATAGAAAGGGAAGTAAATAAGCTTCTAGACACAAATATTATCATTCCACTCAGGTATTTCGAATGGGTAGAAAATTTGGTACCCATCAGGAGGAGAAGTGGAGAAATAAAGATTTGTGTAGATTTTAGAAATTTAAACCGATCATCCCTCAAAGACAACTACCCACTGCCAAAAATGGATCATGTCCTGGAAGAAGTAGTTGGAGCTAACATAATGTCCATGATTGATGGTTTTTCCAGATACAACCAAATTGTTGTCCGCGAAGATGATAAAGAAAAGACTGCATTTACCACTCCATGGGGAAATTTCATGTACGATAAAATGCCTTTTGGTTTGATGAACAAAGGGGTACTTTCCAAAGAGAGATGAATATATATTTCATCAGTGAGAGAGATAAATTTGTTGTTATTTACTTAGATGATATAACAGTCTTCTCCAATTATGATGCAGAACATCTGGTTCATCTCAAACAAACCTTTGAGAAACGCAAAAAAAATTGGTTTGTCTCTTAACCCTAAGAAGTTACATTTTTCTATGAAAGAAGGCAAGCTTCTGGGTCATATAGTTTCGAAGGATGGAATAAAGGTCGACCCTAAGTGAGTCGAGGCTATTGACACTATAAAATTTCCTATAAATAAGAAATAAATCCAGTCTTTTTTAGGGAAGATAAATTTTTTGAGAAGATTTATCCCTTACTTCGTTGAAATTGTCAAACTAATTACAGATATGTTGAAGAAAGACAATGAAATGAAATGGACCATAGAAGCTAAATAATCATTCGAGTGAGTTAAGAAATCTATAAGAGAAGCACCAGTGTTAGCTAGTCCAGACTATAATAAGGAATTCCTGATCTTCTCTTTTGCATCTAAACATACTATCGCAGTCATACTCCTGGAAAATAATGAGGAAGGTTTCGAGCAACTGATAGCCTTTTTCAGTAAAAGTCTCAGGGATGCCGAATTAAGATATGATATACTGGAAAAACAAGCTTACACAATGGTGAAATCTCTCAAATCTTTCAGGACATATGTACTACATTCGAAAATAATCACCTATGTGCCAACAAGCATTGTCAAAGATATCTTGGTACAACCGGATAGTGATGGTAAGATAGGTCGGTGGTTAGCCAAAATTAAGGAGTTCGAACTAGAAGTAAAACCGACCAATCTAGTCAAAGGTTAGGGCCTGGAAAAATTGTTAGTAGAATCAAATTTCAGGGCACTTGGGATAAATCACCTGGAATCACATGGCTATATCTTAGATATAAAGGAACTTGATGATCAAACCCCTATAGTCTAGGTTGAAGATAATTTTCTTCTTCTGATTGGTATCGCGATATTGTTTCATACCTCATTACCCTTCAGTGCTTGAGTAATCTGACTCCATCCAAAGTGATAACATTGAAGCTACACACAGTTAAATATTGTATTATTAAAGGCCAATTGTACTGGAAGGACCCTCTATGTTTCTTGTTATGGTTTTTAACAGAACCTAAAATAGAGAATGTCATAAATGAATTTCACAAAGGAGTGTGTGGAGGACATCACGCCTGGAGGGAAACGACCTACAATATTTTAAGAGCTGGATATTATTGGCCAAATTTATTTACTGATGTGAATGCCAAGGTCAGAGCCTGCAACCCTTACCAATTGTTTTCTGGTAAGAAAAATCTCCCGAGACTACCTTTAATGCCAGTCAAAGCAAAGGCTCCTTTTCAATAATGGGGTCTAGACTTCATCGGAGAAATCCACCCATAGTCAAGCTCCCAACATAAATATATTTTAATTGCTATCGATTATTTCATGATATGGGTCGAAGCCATTCCAACTTGGAATACCACTGATTCGGTAGTTATAAACTTTCTGGAAGAGAACATCCTGTCGAGATTTGGTTTCCATCGAAAAATAGTCACGGACAATTCCCAAGCTTTCAAATCTATGGAAATTGTAATTTTTTGTCAAAAATATAACATTTTTCTAGGAAATTCTACAACCTATTATCCTCAGAGAAATGGGTTGGATGAATCATCTAACAAGATCCTGATGAATATAATAAAAAAAGTGTTGACGAAAAATAAGAAAGTTTGGTACGTTCACCTGAAATACGCCTTATGGGCAAACTGAATTAGCACCAAGAAATCAATAGGTATGTTTTTGGCCCTTGACCAGTTTTTGGAGATCCTTGGTCATGTTTGACTTATTTTGGGACTTCAACAGGTTGGTTGAAGGTGGAGTGCAAGTCGAAGCAGAGATCGCAGGATCTCAACCCCTTTTTAGGGAAATTTTTGGGATTAGGGTTTATGTAACAAGTATGGGATGTCAGCCCATGGATTTGACCATGCTTAGGCCCATTTTGTAATGTATAAATAGAAATATAGGTGATTTAAGTAAGAAATACCTATGTGTGTAATGAAGAGAAGATGCTAAGTGCTATAGTCTTATCTATGTGATTACAAAGGCTTTGTGCTTAGTGTATGTTGAGACTTGCAGAGCTAAGTGAAAGTGATTGTAAGAAGGCTTTGCGCTTAAACCTAGCTCGGGGAAGGAGGATCTGGCGATATGCGTGCAGATCTCATGTCCTATGGAAAGTAGGTTCTTGTGGCTCTGTGCTTGTAGAATATTGAGAGAAGATAATAAAGAAGAGAAGAGTTGGTGGACGTAGCCCCACACTAGGGTGAACCATGTATACCCTGTGTTATGGTTTCTTTATGCATTCTCGTTATTGTCTTGTGTATATAATTTATTCTTAGTGTGGTGATCTTTTTGTTAGATGAATCTGATATGATATATTAGTGCTTAAATGTTGTGAATAAATGCTAAATCTGATCTTTTTCCATGTGCTAAGTGCTTAGATGTTTTATATCTGGTTGAACACTGTGTTGTTCTGTAATTAGGGTTTGGATCTGCAATGTGAATAAGGGTTAATTACTGATGAATGTTAACTGTTAAGTGCTTTGTTAAGTGGTATCATCACAGATCTATGTCCCAGCTAGTTTGCAGCCATTTGAGTCATGCAACCACCCCTACCTCTACCTCGGGTGAGACTTCATCTGCTTCATAGGTGTTGCCAAAAGGGTCGGTATTTAGGGTTTTTTTTATGCGTTGTTGAGCGTTGAACCCTAGGTCTGCCCCTGTGCCAACATATGCCCCCTTTTCAAATGGTTTATGGTAATGACGTGGTCCTACCCATCAATCTCTCTCTTCCTGTGATGAAGTTGTGGCAAGACGCAAAAGAGGATCCAAATGATGTTACGAGGAGGATAAACCAAATAATCGAAGTCCAACAAAACATGTCCGAAATTGATGACAAACTTCAAAATTACCAAGATAATATGAAAGCCCTCTTCGATAAAAAAGATAAAGAAAGGGAGTTTCTTCCTAGTGATTTAGTTTTAAAATGGGATGCTAAAAAAGAAGATTCGGGAAAACACGACAAGCCTGATCATCTCTAGTTCGGACCATTCAGGATTGCAACTACAGAGGGAAAAAATTCCTTCCTACTGGAAAATCTCAATGAAAAAACTTTTGACGCCTCTATCAATGGGCGTTATCTAAAACATTTTATGCAATAATCATGATTCACATTACCATTGTATATACCAGTTTGGGTTTCCTATTTCAATTTGTAATTTCATTTTCTTTCGTACATTATCTAATTTTTTAATTTTTCATTGTAAATAAACCAAGTCTTATTTGATATCATAAAATAAAAATAAAAATATGTGTACTGCATATCAGTTCTATTCTGTGGAATTCTCTTACTTTTCCTATCATGATCCCGTGAATAATACTTACTATCAGATGAGAAATGAGGAGCTATTAGAATCCAATGCTCAGTTTCCAAAACATTTGTTTTCTCTTGAAGAAGGTGATGAATTAATAATTGGTTTGATTGAAAATATAAATGAAATCTGAGCTATGAAATTCTATACTTATTGTTCAAGCTAAAATTCTAAAGAAATCTTATTGGATATAAACAAGGTTCTACTCATGTAAATCTAGTCACTTGACCAAAGATCAGAAAATTATAAATTTGCAGATTAATTCCTAAGCCTTATCCGAATCAAATGAAAACAAAAGAAAATAAGAATAAAAAGGGATTAAAAAAGAGAAGCTTGGTAATCAAGAAGTGAAGTTGAGTGGAAATGATATTCTTTTGTGTCAGACCCTCTAAGTCCTCATTCTGTTTCATTTTTCCTATATTCGATATTTTACTCTATTCTGATTTTCACTACCTGTCCTTAAGTCTTCATAGAAAGAAATAATTTCGCCTTGAATCTAAAAACTTAAAAACATATCTTTGAAACAATATTAGGTGAAAGTATTTATGTTCCTCTGGTTTCAACTAAAAAAAAGTATGTCTAGGCTAATCCTGATAACTTTAGCTCTTCTAACATATTTTAACTGATTAGTTCGCTTAAGGCTAATCCTTGGAAAATAAAAATTCCCCATAAAATATTCTGTATAGGAAAAGATGTATTGAAGATCGGGAGAGATTTAGTTCAGAGTACAATAAAAAATTGTTGACAGACCTTCACTATCAAATCTTAAGAAGATATGATCCCTTGTATGATACATACAAATTGATTGCCCCCACTTCAAAATTTAAAAACATATAAGACATATGGTGAAAGGAAATTCATAAAATGATTGCCCCCACTTCAAAATTTTAAAAAATATAAGACAGATGGTGAAAAGAAATTCATAAAATGATTGCCCCCATCTAGTCCGAGACAAATGGTGAAAGAAAATTCGTAATTCGACTGCCCCCATTTTTTCCAAAAGAGATTATGAAAGGAAATTCATGTAATGATTGCCCTCATCTCAATAAAATACAAAAGTGCTAATTGAAGTGGTGAAAGGAAATTCAATGGGAGATGTAGATAACTTCATCGGGGTACTGAGCAGGCTCACTGGCAGTGAAGAAATATCTATGATATCTGTAGGGTTGTCATACATGTATAAACATACTCTGGTATCTAGTTCTCTTTACGTTAATATTTACATTGTAAATCGACAAGGGATTCCCTAAATAAATTATTAAAATTACTTAGCCTTGATGCAAATGAAATCGACCAAAGTATGATATTTCATTTAAAGTTGTTTTGATTATCTTAAGAAAATCCAAACTCAGTTTTAGGAAAAGGAAATTATTAATAAACTAGCTTGAGATCAATAATTAAATGTGTTTTGAAAGTTTTCTGAGATCCGGTTGAAGTTCAATGTTTTCTCTGTATGATGTTTTCCCAAAGGTGTTCCCCAGAAATGCAATAATGACTCCATTTACCCAATAAAGGAACTTGTTCTACTGTTCTTCCACACCTCATAGGGAGACGTGATCCCTAGATGGAACCTATGTTGGAACATATATAATCCTAAACTTTGAGCTTTACATTCTCCACTTTATGAAAGTATAATCCTTTCCAAGGTGGTAACTCGAAAATTAACTTTCGAAATTTAAATCAAAGTCATTTCTGTTTAATTGGTAATAAGGTGCACATGGCATCCGTCATCGATGAAGTTTCCCCATTTGATCAGACGATATTACTTTTTCCCATAGTTTTAGAGTCGCCTGATTGTTAAAGAGTCAGATCACTAAGGGTCACTCCAGAGATTTGCGCTTCGGGCATTTTGAGAAGTCTTAACGATAAAGGACCTGAAACCCAAAAGTGCCTGTTCATTACTTTTCATAAGCCTTTAAAGGACAAGACTTATAGTACATGTGTACCTTTTGAGTCTTCCCTGGGTTGACACGTGGCACCCTTTTCTGACATTTTTGTTTGAGGATTCATACGATTCTAAGTAACACATGGCACCTCCTGTTCTCGACACATCATCTAGAATGATGTCATCTTCGACATGTCACTATGGGAGACGAACTCTTTGGAAATATAACAAAGAGCTAATTGGCAAATCCACGAAGCACTAAAATGTTGAGGTATTAAATTTTAATTAATTAAGTTAATCTTGGTCAAAGTATAATTAACGACTTCGCACTTCAGAGTTTGGTTGTTTACCTTTCATCATTTCCTAAAATATCTAAAATCTGAATTTCCAAAGCACTTGAACTTAATATGATTAATTAAAACTTAAAAATGATTATCGGATAATTAATCTTTTCGTAGTTTTAGGTTTTGGGAATTTATTCTCGAGCTACATTTTAAAATCCCAAAGTCTGAATATCCGAAGCACTTGAATTTAAACATGATTAATTAATATTTTAAAAGAGATTATCTCATAATTAACCTTTCACAGATTCACGATTTGGGAAATTTCAACTCTATTTCATCCAAAACTCCTGAACTCGAACCTTCAAATACTAATGGCATTTATCACAAATCAATGGTAATGATTTTTAACATAAATTGCATATCAATAGGCCAGTTTCCTCAGTTTTCAAAGACACAGACGAAACAAATTACCGAAAGTACTACAGGGAGAATCGGTAGCCACTTCGCCTACACACGAATCTGTACCTCCAGGCTTTTAATCAGGGAACTCTAGCAAAAAGGATACTGAGGAAACCCCAAAGGGTTCCGACGTTTTGACTCAGGAATTGAAAGCTTCATTGTCCAGTCCACTAGGCCCTAAGGCAATGACTTAGCTCAAAGCCTTTCTAAAGCAAGGGCAAGATACATCTCCTTCGAAACCAAACACATCTATTGCCAATATTGTTGAGAAACAACCATCCACAGAGATAGGTACCCCTATTACATCATTGACACCATTTCAATCAAGTTTCAAAAATCCTAGTTCCGAAGTCATTTTATAGGTGATCTCATCCCAATTTCTCCCGAAGAGATGCCCCTTCAGAATTCTTCTTCAACAAGAAATGGAGGGCCATCGTTAAATGAGAAACACAGCAGAAATATGGAGCGATAGTAAAAAGGAAAAGAATGGTGTACAATGGACATAACCGATATGATACAGAATTTGAAAAGGAAGTTGCACGTTCGTTGGGCACTTTCACCACTGCTAATCAATATTCTGTGGAAAATTTGGTTGAACAACTGCAACAAAAGTCCATGTTGGTAGATAAACTTCAAAAGAAAATACACACAACTGAGAAGACTATCCAGAACATAATGAGTCGAGACTTTGAGCAGATCAGAGCATATGATAAGAAAAAAACTCAACAACTCCAGGACAACTTTGATGAGATCCAAAGTAATTCACAGTTCAATCAAGGATTGATCACCCAACATGATGAATTAATAAAACAATTGCAATCTAGGTTGGATTTGACCAAAGGTACCTCAGTGGATATCTCGGCCTTCCAGATTCAAGCACTAGAAATAAACGAAAAACTAGAAAAGGCTCAACAAGATCTTTTTATGAAAGTTGATGCCATCCAAAATTGCTACTAGGAAGTAGATATTTCCCTGAAAGACATCTACACCAAAGAAAAAGAATCCCACTCATCCCAAGTTAAGTTTCAAGAGGTCGTCTTATTGGTACAAAAGGATGACGTCTCATATGTTCATAGGCTTTCTCTTTCTGAACAAATAATAGGCGATATGGCTTTAAAGGCCTGGGAAACAAATCTAGCAGAAAGCAAAAGACTTGCCAGAGAGGTAAATGAAGCTTGTCTAGAAGAATTATCATTACTAGATAAAGGACTAATTTATTTTGAAGGAAATGCTATCTCTGAAGCCCTAGGGAAAATTGATATAGAAAAGAACCAGCATAATTCCAAAACAAGCAAAGAAGAAGCTCTGACGACCATTCAAAAAATGAACCAGATTGATCTCCTTCAAATAAATAAATGGATAGTAAAACCAAGATTGCAATTACAGGTCATATCTCAAGGAGCGAAAAGGATACAAGAAAAGTTGCCTCGGGTAGAGAGGAATTTATACACTTTCGAGGTGAACGAAGAAGCTAGAGCTTCAAGGTTGGTGGTGAAATTGATGAGTAAATGCATCCAATGTATTGAATATGGGAAAACAAGCACATCCGGAAACAAGTAAAGAACATGCATATGCTATTAACATAATTGAGGGACAAATGGAAACAAACAAAGAACGCCAGAAATATTTGTCGAACCATTAAGAAGATCATATGACAGTTGTATCAAGGCCAAAAGAATAAGGAAAGGAATCATTTCAGTCACTCGACGAAGAGATAGAGATTGCCAATGAAGCTCATCATTCTCTATGTTCTGATTTCTTATTTCAAATATTTGCTATTTTAAATTATGAGAAGTCCAACCATTTTGAGTTGTGGCAATTTTGTACAAATACATAGATTGAAGATCTAAAAAAGGATTCTTCTTGCCGAATGTAAGAGAAAAAACTCTCCTTATTGAGTATTAATACAAGTGCAGACAAAGATTCCAAATTTTGTTTAGTTTGGGTTATGTGTTTCTTTTGTTTTTCCATATCTCAACATTTATTTATGAAACTCCTTGATAAAGGTTTGATTTCAATTTAGTACGTCAACTACTGTAATCTTATTTCATCAGTAATTTGTTAAGCAGTTTTTCCTTTGCATTTACTATGAGTAAATCAAGACCTGCGAGTTGTGTGGATTACTATATATTATACTTTATTCAAGGTTACACTATTTATTTTCTTCCACTGCAACAAGGTGATACTCTTAAGAAATTGATTCCTTTCTTTGTTTTACAGTTTTGTAGTTTTCTCTCACATCATTCGATATTACAATTTTGACTCAGACATGAAATACGGTCTCTGTGCTGCCATATTGTTAATTTCATTTAAGGAATTTTTCTCATACAAATAAGGTAGAAAATTCACTTTTAAAAAACACTCTCTTTAAACTTTCCTGATGTGTGACATTACTCTTTGAGCCTTAAGATTAATCTCAGGAACAACAGGTACTATGGAATACAAATTGCAGTTGCCTACATCTTCACAAATACACTATGTTTTCCATGTTTCATGCTTAAAGAAGGTTATAGGTGACAAGAATCAAGTTCAAACTATATTTCCAGGACTTTATGAGGAAGGAAAAATCATATTGGATCATGAAGCTAACACTGACACAAGAATTCACCAGCTAAGGAATAGATCAATTTCAAAGTATCTCATTAAGTGGAAGAAACTACCTACTGAAGATTCCATGTGGGAAGATGCATATTTTATACAAAAGCATCCAAAACTACTCAAGTGTTGAGGAAAACACTTGTATGAAGGGGAGGGGCATGTTAATCCCTAAATCGTGGCACATTACCCCTTAATTAGGGCATATTATATTAGTATTGTTATTTTATTTATGTCGGATTGGGTCCATTAGTTGTAATTGTACCTCCTAGTCTCCTATATATACCAAGGAGACCTTTTCATTTGGAATCATCTTGTAATTGTGAATTCATATGATGTATAAGGAGGTTTCCCCCTTGAAGAGGATTATTATATGAATTTATCTCTTTTTCAAGGCATTGAGTACTTATTATGAGGTTTTTATGCTATTTTAATATTTGGTTCTTAATAATCACTCATCCTTAGATGTTATTTCAATGCTCCAACACTCTTCACATGATTTCATTGATGCCATAGGATAATATTTGGAGTCATATTTCACAACAATTAGCTATTATCTCTCCTCTTAGCATGCAGATTATGTGAAATTTATACCCAGGGAGATTTGCATTGATAGTGAGGCATTTCAATTTCAACTGATGGTTATATCAAGTGCCCATTGTCTTACTTTAATCCCTGAAATGAATGATTCCATCCACTTCRAAACTCTCTCACAAGGTACATTGCATGCAAATTTCATTTGTGAATCTCATMAGGTATGTCACTCKCTTTTGATTTCCTCYTAACAGTCATATAGAAATCATTGTAAATTCTATTATAGAATTGAGTCATGGTTGGAGGAATCCTACATGTCTACATGTACCATGAATCATAATGCCTCTAAATTAAACTTGGGGTGGAAACTTATTTGATTCAATCCTTCCTATCTTCCATCCCTTACTACTTCATTMTCTRCAGTTGGCCTTCAATGAACATGTGGTTGCAKGTTTGGAGTTACTTGATTGGYTTCACTRGCACTACRCTTACACCTAGACTTCTTTCAGTCRGTGTAGGGMAGATTAGRAATATGAGTAGTATAGTTACCTTTATTCCTTTYTGCATGCATAGCTTAGATATTTKTTTTTGTTTTCATTTGAATAACATGAATTTGGATTCATCTTGGTTGCTTCAATAAAGGCCACCAATTGAGATTAGTCTAGTTTGTAGTTCATAAAGGTTTGTTTTAATTTTATTTTATTTTCATCAAATATTTCTTCTTTTCAATTAATGATTTTTATTTTTGTTTGACTAAAATCTTGGCTCAACCCTTGTTTTTGTCTATTTTCATGAGGAAACCATGGACAAGAATTCTTTGAGAATTTCAACAGCAAGATTCACTTGTTTCAGTATCATTTCCTGATGTTGAGAGTTAGACAATCGATTATCCTAATATGCTGAAAGAATACCTGTTGAGGAATAATTCACATATACGACAAAATGGAAACCGAGTTAAGGGAATTACATTGGTTGTTCACAATCTTGCTCGGGATGGTGTTAATTCAGAAAAATCATTGAAGTGATTGTTACTCTACCCTTATTTCATTCCTAAGATCTGTTTTCAATTATTGGGAAAAGTAATGGTGTACTTCACATATCACATACACCTCGAGGAATAGATAATCAGGTTTTTTGTTTCCCTCTAATGATTCAAACACAATGATATTTATTCTTGGGGATACCAATCAATCAAATGGTTTTCAAGTGCACTTTTCTAGGGAAAAAATGGTGATCGTTACAACGAAAATCATTTACTTCTCAAAAGGAGAGTTTCCATAGGACAAGCCAACACTCAAGCTCAAGTCTACTCTGTCTCGCGACAAATAGAACATGCAATACTCATGGTTTGATATTGAATATCCATACCAATTTTAATCATCATTTTCATATTACTATGGTGAGGATTTTCATAAAGGTTTTCTGGATTTTGATCATGGAAAGCTACATGCACTCAAAAATAAGGAAATTATTCGAGCAAGACACATGGCTTGAGAGGATTTGAATTGATTATGAAACATCATGATTGTGGTTAACTAAGCATATCAAAATGTAACATCGGTTTCAGAGCTTGAAAAGGTAGGGAGTGAGTGAAGATATCGCAAGGCCAAAGAAAAGCAATCTGGAAGAACTAAAATTGGAACTCTGGCTAACCTTTATCCCTGAAGCACAAGACCTAAAAAGTGAACTAGAAATTTTTAGAAAATGATGATGAAGAATGCAATTCTCAGTTAGTGCTAACACTAAAACCCATCTGAATGAAATAATACACATATAATATTTCACATAGATTAATCATTTCAGGAAGTTGCAAACATTTGGCTAGTTGGAATGCATGAACCTCCTTAAAGATGCTAGAAACACTCACATCCAAGATCTATTTTTCAATTTACATTATGTGTTGACTTCATGCCTTCGATCATCATTTAACCAAACTTTCATTTTTCAGTTGCAACAGGGTCTTGGACCAAGTTCATCTCTAATCCTAAATACACCATATCTTCTCTTTCTTTCTTCCTCATTCTTCCCATTGAAAGCAGTTTGTTCCTTAAAATATATTTGTCTTATGATCTATGATTATATTTGATGACATACAAACCTCTCACCCTAGTTTGTATTTTACAGGTAACACCCTTGCACTGGAAGTAGGCATGAATCAACTTGCATTTCTTTCCTAGCTCATGAGTAGAATTAGGGGTCTCTATTTGAATATGAATCAGGACTATCTCAGAGTATCATGGAAAGAATATGAATAGGACTGAACATAGTGGTTAATCAATGATCATTCTCTCACACTAGATGGTGATAAGATCCTATGTAAATGGGGAACCATCCACACATTAAGTATCTTCTCACGTGAAGGGTGAAGTGTCAAAGTCTAAAAGTTGAAAACCAAAAAGGGATAACTCTATGTAGCTAGGTGTGACAAATATTTAAATAAATATCAAAATATTTCAGTCGTCCCCTATCAGGCTAAAAATCCATCGCTTTCCCCATCCACCGAATGCTAAGCATGCACTGAATAAACCGAGAAGGAATGGAAAGAAAATTTTGACCAGATTAAGGGACATGAAAATATCTCCACCGAGGCTATGGACACTCGCTAGCAACAGATTAAGGTCTATGACACTGTGGTTAATCCATCAAGGCTATGGATGCTCAGGGGAAGTGGAGCAATGACTATGATATATATATATATATATATATATATATATATACACATACATACATACACACACCTGGTGAAAAATATTTATTTATCCCAAACATATATCATCCTCATGACGAAGATACCATCCTGGATCATCGACGTAGTTTAAGGAAATAAATCCCATCATTATTCATCATCTACTTACAACAAACGATCTCTACTAGTTGATATGCAAGCATCACCAATGATCCCACCACGATGGAATCTTTCAGGTAATTTTTGCACATTATTTCTAGAATTTTTGAACTTAAAAGTAATTTTATGACCATCTTCATTTTCTGCTTATCAGTTAGGAAATAGTAGCACATGTTTTGGATTCATCCAATGTGTCACCATTTGTTGTGCACACACAAAAAACTCCCAATTTCCTTGTCTTATTGTCTCTCTCTAAGGAAAGAAATTAGGACCCCTTAAAATTTTCCTACTAGAACCCTCACGCTCTCTCCTTCATGTGAATGGCTAAGCCTAAGTTCTCTTCCCCCACTTCACACCTTACCATTTGCAGTTTTTCTTCATATCACTTCGACATGTTGATATGCACTTTAGCAAGTTCCTTCTTCCTATTTCGATACATAACGTACCAGCGAACACATCCTTTCTTGCACCTACACATTGGTGCACCAGTGATTTCTTCACTAATACATCAACCACTTCCCTCCAAATTTGTCCTGTGCGTTGGCACGTTTCCGTTAAACCTCACTAACACACATCTTTATCATCGTCAGAGTTCGCATAATCAACGGAGACGTTTCAATAATGTTCACGCGATTATCTTCAATGCATGCATGCCCTTCATTGGGTAACTTCTTCCACTTTCATCGATGCATCGCTTATCGACAATGCTCCTCCCATTTTCTTTGATACATTGCATATCGATGAGGCTCGTTTCTCCCTCACTGATACATTTCTTGTTCATAAATTTCCTTCTCCTATTGTTGATGTGTTAGTGGAAGGATGTCAACTCCTCGGTGTCACCAAGCGCATCTATGATGATATTCTTCCTCTCACCAACATTGACCTGATCAACAAGGCTCACCTTCATCTTGAAGGTTATCTTATCCTCAACTAGCTCAGATCCTTCTTGTTGCACCTATTAGTTGGTCTCGTAAACATTTCTAGCAACTAAGCTCTCCATGCCTAGATGGATAACTGGTAACTGTAAGTTTTAAACCTGCGAAGTAAAGCAATGCATATATATTCTTAAGCAATACAGAAATTAATCAATGGCTCATACACAGAATACACAGAGATCTTTACCGGAAACCCT
>JZKD02S2139660.1:318491-332281 GCA_000966675.3 Picea glauca
TTAGGTATTCCGTAGATACCAAAACCCTAATCCCTTAATCCGGGATTAATTTACAAATCAGCTAAAAATAGCAAAATCCGCTAAAAATAGCAAAAAACCGCCCCAAAAAAAAAAATTGGGGCGTTGCCCCGAACCCCATCGACACCGGGCTACGCGCGGTGTCGAACGCTGCGCGTAACCAGGGGGGGGCATACATGCCCCCCCCTGGGACCCCCCTAGGTGAAGGGATCGTCAGACGCAGTCGTCGTATCTGACGCACCCACACACACACACACATGCAAAGAATATAACATATACCCAACAGTAACTTACGCCTACCTCCCTTGATATGCTTCATGATCACAGTCACAATCATACCTACTTGTGGTTCCAACAACTTTAATCGCATATGCCATACTAGCTTGTTGTCTTTGTGTTTCCTGATTATATGACCAAATATTGATTGTGAAAGTACCTCTAGTATCAGATTGGTTAACCAAAACACCTATTGGCCTTGCGCTGGATCTAAAATGTATCTTGAAGGAAAATTGGTTCTCCTAGATCCTACACTATGCTAAGTGCTCCAAACGTCAATTGGTTGTTTTGGAGGATTTATAATTTCATGATACTAATGCATTACCTCAAATTCAATGGACGAACAAAGAAAATATACATCATAGATGACACAAGATCAAACAAAATTCAATTTGGGCGAAACAACGTTGAAACTGAGGCTTGAACTTTCATTAAAAAATGCCTTTGAGAGCAATTTTTAGGCATTACGATTCCAATTAATTGTATGATTTTTGGCATTACAATTCCAATGCAACTCACATAATCGAAATCCAATGCCAAGAAGTGTCAAAACCATCACCAAGAAGTTCTAGCCCAAAATAGCCTCGACAATCGTTACATAGGTAAAATATTTGTGTGGCATGGTTAGTTGGTTCGTTGTGAGAGCCTCTCCACATATTTTGGGGTGCCCCCAATCAAAGGTCATATGACAAAGTTATGAGTATTCAAAAGGTCCTCCAATGGTGTTAACATAAGGCTTAAGGGTTCACTTCCCATGAAAAGTGCTTTAGGTAAAAGGTTTGTGGTTTTTTTGGCAAGTTAGGTTAAGTTAAATTTTTAATTTTTTTTTTTTAATTAAATTTAAATTATTTAAATTTCAAATCTTTTTAAATAAAAAAAAATATTTATTAATGTCAAGGGCTTCATAGGGAAAGTTTCAAACAAGATATTAAGACCATGGACAAGGAAAATACACAATAGTCACCAAACCAACTTAGCCACTTCGTACAGGCTAGTTTGTTGGATCCCCTGCTGCCAAAGGCACGTCGTATAGGCTAGTTGAAACCCCTGCTGCCAAGCCTTTGACCCTCTGTCATGAGACCGTGGGTTCATTCTCATTGGGTTCTCCGGGATTCCATTGAATTTTTGCGGCGAACCGCGAATAAAACAATGTGTGGGTTTCTCCATTTGGTGAATTGGGTAAGCTCAGAAGATGTTATGTTCGCATATACGTGACCGTTCAAGTTTACTAATGCCGAGACCTGGACGAGATAACCCATATGCAAATAAACCCGCTTTGGTGTATATGTGCCAGATTCGACAATGTCATTCCCATCAAGACAACCTAACGGAAATAAATTTCGCATTTGTGAGATACATTTTCCAGCAAGGCGAGAAGTCTGGCATATGCATTTGTCACTATTCCTTGCAAATATACAAGAATATAGTGAGGGAGAACATAGGGAGGAGACCTAACGGGAATAAATTTCGCATTTGTGACATTTTCCAGCAAGGAGCATCTAAGTGGGCCCAATGGTTAAGAACATGTGTTATCTCCAGGGATGTCACAAGTTCAAAACCGGTGGGGGGTAGGGATGCTCATATTGGCCCGTTGTGACAAGGCTGGAAGGGTAGACGACCCCTAGGATAGAGGTTCACTTCGGTGGGCCTCGGGACGTCTCGGCCCCTGCTGAGTCACAAGTTATTGGTATATCTGGCTTGTGGGCTGTTGGATATACTCTTGGGAGGTTGTTGTTCCCATGGTTAAAAAAAAGAGATACATTTTCCAGCAAGGTGAGAAGTCTGGCATATGCATTTGTCACTATTCCCTGCAAATATACAAGAATATAGTGAGGGAGAACATAGGGAGGAGACTATTTCTTGGTGACTTAGAAATCTGAAGAAGAGGTGTCATCTAAAATAGGGACATGACCCTACCAAAATGGCGTCCGTTTTTCAGCCATAATTCTTGACTGATATGTCTATTTCGCACATTGTCTATGCTGTTGGAAAGGTATTTCTGAGACCTGTAATTTCACAGTTATGTGATCTGAGAAATTCCTCGCCAACATTTTGTAATTTTCAAGATTCATATATGGCACCCTACTAGCAGTCCCAGAGAAAGTAACACTTCAACTACAAGAGGAGAAGTCATGAACCGAACTCAAGGAAGCATATATGAACTCTCATTTGGTTACTAGCAGTCCCAGAGAATGTAACACTTCAACTACAAGAAGAGAAGTAATGACCTGAACTCAGGGAAGCATATATGAACTCTCATTT
This sequence comes from Picea glauca, assembly GCA_000966675.3. Lineage (NCBI taxonomy): Eukaryota > Viridiplantae > Streptophyta > Pinopsida > Pinales > Pinaceae > Picea > Picea glauca. Next base: position 321,048 of record JZKD02S2139660.1, read on the forward strand.
GGTTAATGTTCTAGTTCTATGGTTTCAAATGCTCATGTCTAACAGTTTATTTCAAGGTTAATATGAGGTCACTAATCTATCACATGTTGATATAGTCTCATAATCCTCATGATGGGATCAACAACCAAAGATGACAAATAAAAAATAACAACAACTATAATAGCAAGAAAGGAGCAAAAATAAAAATTAAAAAAAAACAAATGAAGAGGAGGTTTGAACCCCATAGTGATTGACTACCAATCTTGGATAACCATGAGATTTCAATGTCGAAACTAGTTATTATGTTAGGAAGAGGGCACTATATTTGAAATCCATCATGTCCCACCAACACTAGAAGACAAATGCAAACTGTAATCACTATCTTTGTTCCCTCATCATCAAAAAGAGAATAAAGACAAATATTAGTGAATGAAAGGTCACGGGGGTAGGCTGAAGGCCTAGAGTCATATTGAGCCTTAATAAATACTAGAATGGAACCAAAAGAAATGGATTTTAGCTCTTCAAACATTGTACATTTCTGAACTACTTTAGGAAAACAATGTTAAGTGAATTGGGGAGCTTTCCTTGGAGATTTGTTGTACTATTTCTGAAAATATTAATATTGAGAAGCCCTCAGGGCCAACTTTTCATAAAGAGAATAAATTGCATGTGTCATTGTTTCGTTGTGAACTATTTCAAGTTGAATGTATGTTGTTCACATGGGTTGTAAGGACATGTTTTCTTATAGACTATTCTGAAACAAACTATGTTGCTCTTACAATTTTGTTACCCTTTCTTATATTTTATGCCTTGAATACATGAGTTGTTGATGTATGCATACATGTGATTTAGAATTTTTTGGTTATGTCTATGTATACATGTGTTTCTAGCTTTGCACCTTCATGACAACTATGTGAGTGGTGTTTTAAGAAGTGTTTAGTTTCATTACAACTCATTCACTTACGTTAATTTTCTCCTAGCTAGGATATGATAGATTAGAGATATATTATACATCCATTTACATAGTATTCATCTACATTTTCCATTTGGATAACCACCCATAATTCACCCTCATCGGTGGACCGAGATGCAATGGGTAAAACCAAACTAGAAATGGTTGTCGGGCCAGAATCTAGATGGTTTCCCTATTCCAAATGATGAGAGGTCTGATTGGTACTTCTTGATGGGAGTAACCCTTGCTTTTGAAAAGGGGTGATTTTAGACCCATCAACAGAACCTTACCAAAATCTTGAGGTTCCTTAATAACCTTCAGAATATCTCTTTTGATGAGGTCATAGAATCCAATGTAAAATTTGACTGAAAGACGATCTGACCCTCGACTCTTCCCCTTTTGCATGAAGAATAAGATTGCTTGTACCTATGATTATGTGACTTCCTCTAGGATGGATTGCTTTATCTCCTTAGTAAAAATATAGGGGAATTTGGATACCACATGTAGAATTTCTTGAATGGAGAAACCCTAAGGATCTTGGAAAAGGGATTGGAAGAAGTCCACAATAGTGGAAACCTTTTCCTAGAATGAACTAACCATTGAGCCACTATAATTATGGATCTCCCAAACTTTTTTGAGGTTTTTTCGATAATTGGCATACTGATGAAATTTTTTTATATTATTGTCCCTTGCTGCAAGCCAACGGGATCTCCTTTTAAGACTCCATGATTGTTCCTCTTTCACAAGAATATCATGACAGACGATTTCAGCCTCATGTAAATGACGAAGATGGGAGTTTGAAAGAGGGCCTTCAGCTAAGACTGATAAGAGGAAAGAGATGGATTCCTGTATCTCTTTTATCTTCACTAGGGTTATTTCTTCAAAGCCTCTAAACCATTAACATATTCTGAGAAAATTAAGCCATATAAGATATGCCATAGGACTGAGAGAGGGGCATCCAAGAGTTAAGTTTGTGATAGTCTTCCTCCAACAATAAAGATGGTTAAACTTTAGAGAAGAAGGTAGGGATTCAACACCAAATAAAATTGAGAACATAATAGGCCTATGATCGGAAACTCCACCTTCAGACACCCAAGGCTTCCACAATAAGGATCCTCCCACAAGTTGTTCCAACAAAAGGAACCTATCCAATCATTTAGAAATGAATGCATCATTGGTTCGAAAATTCCTCAAGGTAGGAACTAACTTGGTTGGTTCTAAGTCAACCATGTGATGTTTTTCTAGGAAAGATCTGAAGAACCCCTCCTAGGGGTCACACCTCATTGTGACCCCCAAAATTTCTCGCAAGGAGATGGTGAAGTTAAGGTTGCCTCTTAAAATAGTATTGGGGATGCTCAGAATCCTAGAGTCCACCATATTCTCCCAAAAGGGAATCCTATACAAGTAAGATCCATACACATTCACCACATTTAAAATGATTCCAGTATCTTTACACTCCATAGAGACTGAAATGGAAGAACCAGAGATCGAGGAAGAGATAGCCTTGCAACCTAGTCTCCAACCCATCAATAATACACTAGATTGACCTTTTATGTCCACTGCACAAAACAACCACCCCTTTAGCTAGGGTTCAAAAGTGGATCAAGATCTATCACTATCTACCATTATCTCTTGAATCATCAGAACATCGTGATTAAGGCTCTGGATAAGTATTTTGAGGGTTATCTTCTTGTGGGTGCCCCTAACCCCACACAAGTTGAAAGAAAGGATCTTCATGAGGAGGGATTTTAGAGGCATACCCTACTCTAAGGGCCCATGAAATAGTAGATTGTTTTCCTTTTCTAATATCCTGAACCACCCTCTATTGGGCCTTCAAAAGATTCCATTTCCTACCCACCGAATCAGGCTGAATTAGGTCGAGAGAGAGACATTCGAAGGGCACAAATACCTTTGAATATCTTGAGCAAGAGTGAAGAGTGTACCCTTTGGAAGTGGGGGGAGGGGGGGGATAGGATAGGGGGATAAGGGGAAGAGGAACATGAGAAAGGGACAAGGGGACAACCATAGGGGGAGGATGGAGAAGAAACTGTGGGCACAGTATGGATCTCCCTTGAAGCTAAATCAGAAGAGTAGATGATCCAAAAATCATTATATGCCAAATTAGTTCTTAAACATACATTAACATTTGACCATATTCAGAAATTTTGACTTTCTTAAACTATTTTCAAATATCATGTGAATATGCTTATCCAAAAATCATTAACTATTAAATAACTTGTGGAAATCAAGAAATGAAATTGATAGAAATGGAAACAACAAATAACGAGGCACATTACACATGTTGATAATGGAGCTCACCCATCTTGGGCTACATCTCTAGGACCGCTTCCAAATGAGAGACTACTCAATTAATTCTCAAAATGCTTGATACAATAATGACTTCAACTTGTTTCTAACACGACCTTCTAATATGTTGCACAAACTCAGTTGACACTATCACAATCAACTCCACCTTATAAAACTATAACTTGTGACTATAAACAATCTATATGTTTCTCAGCAAGGCCCAATGACACAAATACAACATCAAAACCAAACTTGCAGAGTTTCCTTGGCATGCAAATTGATGTGCTCTTGAAACTTTCATAAACAAAACTCCATAAGAAAAGTTATTTGGCTTGGAACTTAGGCATGACCCAACTCTGTGGTGCAATAGTGAATTCATGTGATTTATATAGTGGAGGTTGGGGGGTCAAACCCCACCTGACCCATTATATTCTCGGATTAGTGTGCTTATCAAATTAATTACATATCCCATGGTGGCTTTTAACAAATGTGCCATTTGGCACAACAATCAAAGCATTAGTTATAAATACAGATTATGTGGGCGGAGCTGGCGGGTTCAAACCCATAGACCTCCCCCTTTGGAAACTTGTTATAACCACTACTTTAAATATATTAAATACCATTAGGATTTATCGGTGACATGATAGTTTGGTTGGTTTGGGCCTTAGTTGAAGTTTTTGGTCATTTCCATATAGGTCAAAGGTTCAATTCCCTTCAAACCCACAAATTTTGATGCTCCATAAGCCAACATTGGCCAATCAGAGTGTGTTGCATGGAAGCCTCTAACTGGTCCACATCACTGTCACATAACCTACACAATCATTTTCCCTGTTAGCATGCCATGTCACTACTATATCTTCCATGTCACCACCGTACTTACCACGTGTCATCTGTACTACCACATATCAACCTACCACGTATTTGTTGGTACAGTATATGTTTCATCCATACAATCATTCAAGGTGGTATTTATACAGTGCCATGTGGCACCTTCTTTTTTCAGTTTGCCCTATTTTCACCAAAAATTTAAAAGACCATGTATCTTCTCATACGAAGTCTCTTTGAGCTTGTTCAAATTGTGTTGGAAATGTATCGTTGAGATCTACGCAATAGAGTCATTTTTATCAACATTTGAGACTGTCATTTTTTTAGCATTCTAGAAATTCCTGAATTAGTAGACAAGAAGGGATAAGGGAAACCAAAGAACAAGAAATGAAATTCGTAAAAGAATTGAGGGAGGAATAGGGAAACAATGGCCATAGGAGGGGGAAAGTGGAAAAAACACGGTGAGGAAGCTAGAGGGACCAGAGGGTTAGAAACCATAAACAAACCAACTAGAGAGGGACTAATCATATTAACTTTAGATCCCAAAATAGGAACATGGGATGAAATATTCTTACCAGGCGAGTAGGGAAGACCAATATACTTACCAAGCGAGTAGGGAAGACCACCCAAACCACCCAATGAATGAGAAGGAGTTGTTTTTACAACATAATCCAAAACGATGTCCTTTTCAGAAACACTAGCTGGGCAATGCCTTCTTTCACATAACTCAACTTTTTAACCCACCTTTTTCTCTGTGGGATTCAAATAGAGGCCTAAAATCTCTTGCAATGGGCCTGAATATGACCGACTTTATGGCAGGAGAAACATCTAAAAGGAAGGCTCCAATAGTATACTCAACTACTCTCTGATGCTAGATCTTATCACCAAAAATCATATCAATGTTGTTGACCATATTGTCCCTGGGATCCACCTCCACCTATAGCTAGTCCCACCTTTGGTCAACTTTTTCGTCCCAATCTGACTCTAAACCAAAGAAGCTACCAATTTTATTCCCAATAGTGATGAGGGCCTTTTCTGACCAAAATAGAAAGGGAAATCCAGGAAGGATGGTCCAAACTTTCAGGGTTGAAATCGGTTCACAAGAAGGGACAAATCCAATATCTCATAAGTAGAGCAATGGATAAAACAGTCCCCAAGTCCAATTTCTAGATAAAACTGAATTGTAATCCTCCACATTCTGGAAAATGAATACCAACCAACCTCCAATAAGAAAATGAAAGGTCAGAGAGTACCCAAATAAAGACTTCCAGGTTGAATAGGAAGATATTTATTAGGGTTGGGTTCGTAGTCCACAAGGTATTCCACTGATAAATCCATCAACGTACCGAGACCAGAAACCTATCGTAAAGAAGAGACTCGACCTACCTATGAAGGAGATAACTGTTGAGAGGGGCCAATGGAGGGCCCCTCAGGCACGCCCAAGGATACGAGGGCTAGAACATGACGCTGTAGGATCGAGAGAAAACCACAAATCTCACCCAAAGTGTTAGTATAATCTATATAAATTGCATGTAAATATTTAACAACATGGTTAGTGATAAGGTGTATAAGAAAAAACATCTGATACGTAGGATCGAGGAAGAACCAAATTCTCGGAGCAACCGCAAGATAGGGTTTTTGACAGTTGCGACCATAGCAGAGGGCAACCTGAGCACTAGAGGGGAAGGTGAGGGTACCCCCTCATACAAACAGGTAGTGATAGATAGAGGGAAAGGGACAAGGGGCATATTTTTCAAGACACCAGTGACAGGAACCTCGGGATCTAACCGTGGAATAGGTCAGGAAAAGAACAAGGGGAAAAGTGAATGCATGGAAGAGGAAGCCAGAGAAACTCAAAACAAGACGCAAGACATAGCGAAGACCAACCGGGCAGAAGGGCGCAACCCGTGCAAACCCAAATCAACACTAATACCCAAGATGATACTAGAGGATCCGCAGACGCAACTCTATAGGGATCAGATGAAGGCCCATGCGCTAATTTTCAAATTTATGGGCTTGTGGCACACTGAAAGAGCATTGTGTAACTGGATCAAATATCATTGGAAGCCAAATGGGGAAGTGGAGCTCCATCTGGGATCGAAAGGTTTCTTCATAGAATTGTTCATAAACCTGGAGGACAGAGATAGACTATTTGAAGGAGGGTCATACTTCCATGCATCAACATGACTGTACATGCAGCCATGGAAGGAGAATTTATCCCCAGAAAAAGAGACCTTCAAAAAGGTACCGGTATGGGTGAGACTCTATTTCCTACCCTTAGACTACTGATTACCCTCTACTTTTGAAGCAATAGGGAATAAAGTGGGGAAATATATAAAGACCGCAGAAGCCACCCTAAAGGGGAGATACACATCTTACACAACAATATGTATAGAGATGGATGTGTCGGGAGCACTCCCAAAAGTCATAAGCCTTGAATTCAGGGATGAAGAATGGATCTAAAACATCGATTATGAATAGATCCCCTTCCGATGTAGAAGGTTCCATGAACATGGTCACTTGATCAGGGAATTCCCATTTAATAAAAAATAGGAAACATAAAACCCCAAACCACAACAATATGAGGATGGGTTTGTTAAACCAAACCCCAGAAGCAGAGACAACAAAAAGAAAAGCAAATCCCAAGTAGGAAATAACCCAAAGGTCTGAATTACCTCGAATGGAAGGGATAAAAACAATAAAGGGGAAGAAGCCAAGAAGGATATGACAAAAGTTCAAGAAGTCAGAGAACAAACACCAAATGAGCCCACCGACCGACCAAATAACTAGAAGGAACAAGGAAGTTGTGCAACTCCGATGGAAGGAGAAACCAGAGACGACAATACCCCCTTGCAAGACATAGAGGGAGAGGCAGAAATGACACCAAGCAAAGTAGGCACAAAAGACCCAGAACTCAGAGACCTGGTGGACAAGGAAGGGATAGATGTCATGAACCTACTGGAGCAATGGAAAAGACATGGAGTAGACAATGTACCAACATAGCAACTTGACTGCATCTAGTTCTTGTTCCTCCTAAGGGAGGAAGCCAAAGCTAGAGGCCTAAAGCATACACACAGAGAGATTGGACACCTAGGAGTCAAAGCCGACGAGGTACAACCACAACTCTCACCCAAGCAGGTGCGGAGGAAGAAAGGCAGGAAATCCAATAGTGTAGCCCTGCAGGAGCTTGGAGCGCTACTGATAAACTCGGGTAATATCAAAAAAATCTTCCCCAACTCCCCCCTGCAAGTTTAAATGAAGCTTATAACTTTTAATATAAGAGGCCTAAACAACCCAGGAAAGCAACGAATCCTTAGGAGTAGACTAAAATAGGAACAACCATATCTCTACTTTATTCAAGAGATAAAGTGTAATACAGACATAATGGAAACAATTAGTCAACAACAATGGCGCAAGTACAAGATGGTGGCTATTGGCGGCCACCAAATGGCAGGAGGTATCCTCACCCTATGGAACCTACCAGTACTAATCCTAATAGGAGCCAAAATGACAAGGCATACCCTTACAGTCCGCATGCAACTCATTGGGAACACAGAGGTGATTTTATGCACTAATGTGTATGGACCCCAGGTGTTAGAGGATAGCAGAGGAATTCTAAGAGACCTAGATGATATTAAAAACCAATCCCACAACATACATTGGATCCTAACCAAGGATTTCAACATCATCACGTCACTCATGGAGAAAAAAGGAGGTACAAGGAGATTGGATAGAGATGCAAAGGAGTTCTCAAAATTCATAGATAAAGTGGAGATGGTAGATCTGAAAACCAAAAATGGCCAGTTCACCTGGAACAATAAGCGATTGAGCCAGCATTAGGTAGAAACGAGACTTGACAAATCCCTAGTGTCATTGTCAATCATTATGCAGGGGATAACCTTAGACTGCAACATCCTTCCATGGGGGGGATCTGATCACTAGCCAGTGCAACTGGAAGCAGGCTTCTAGACCACACCAAAAAACAGACCTTTCAAATTTGAGAAATTCTAGACGGAACACCCGACTTTCAAGGAAAGAATCAAATAGTGGTGACATGAGGAGCAACTAGAGCAAGGGACAAGGATGTTCAAACTCTACAAAAAACTAAAACATATCAAATATAGGCTCAAGGAGTGGAACAAGGACACTTTTGGGAATATAAACCAAGAGAAGAACAACATTGAAGAAAAAATGAAAAATCTCCAGGAAACCTGCATTTCGGAAGGCTACAATGAGGAACGAAAAAAGGAGGAGATCCAGATGACCCAGGAATGGGATGAGCAGTGCCAACAAGAAGAAACTCATTTGGTTAATGTTCCAGTTCTATTGTTTCAAATGCTCATGTCTAACAGTTTATTTCAAGGTTAATATGAGGCCACTAATCTATCACATGTTGATATAGTCTCATAATCCTCATGATGGGATCTACAACCAAAGATGACAAATAAAAAATAACAACAACTATAATAGCGAGAAAGGAGCAAAAATAAAAATTAAAAAAAAACAAATGAAGAGGAGGTTTGAACCCCATAGTGATTGACTACCACTCTTGGATAACCATGAGATTTCAATGTTGAAACTAGTTATTACGTTAGGAAGAGGGCACTATAGTTGAAATCCATTATGTCCCACCAACACTAGAAGACAAATGCAAAGTGTAATCACTATCTTTGTTCCCTCATCATCAAAAAGAGAATAAAGACAAATATTAGTGAATGAAAGGTCACGGGGGTAGGATGAAGGCCTAGAGTCATATTGAGCCTTAATAAATACTGGAATGGAACCAAAATAAATTGATTTTAGCTCTTCAAACATTGTACATTTCTGAACTATTTTAGGAAAACAATGTTAAGTGAATTGGGGAGCTTTCCTTGGATATTTGTTGTACTATTGCTGAAAATATTAATATTGAGAAGCCCTCAGGGCCAACTTTTCATAAAGAGAATAAATTTCATCTGTCGTTGTTTCGTTGAAAACTATTTCAAGTGGAATGTATGTTGTTCACATGGGTTGCAAGGACATGTTTTCTTATAGACTATTCTGACACAAACTATGTTGCTCTTACAGTTTTGTTACCCTTTCTTATATTTTATGCCTTGAGTACATGAGTTGTTGATGTATGCATACATGTGATTTAGAATTTTTTGGTTATGTCTATGTATACATGCGTTTCTAGCTTTGCACCTTCATGGCAACTATCTGAGTGGTGTTTTAAGCAGTGTTTAGTTTCATTACAACTCATTCACTTACGTTAATTTTCTCCTAGCTAGGATATGATAGATTAGAGATATATTATACATGCATTTACATAGTATTCATCTACATCTTCCATTTGGATAACCACCCATGATTCACCCTCATCGATGGGCCGAGATGCAATGAGTAAAACCAAACTAGAAATGGTTGTTGGGCCAGAATATAGATGGGTTCCCTATTCCAAATGATGAGAGGTCTGATTGGTACTTCTTGATGGGAGTAACCCTTGCTTTTGAAAAGGGGTGATTTTAGACCCATCAACAGAACCTTACCAAAATCTTGAGGTTCCTTAATAACCTTTAGAATATCTCCTTTGATGAGGTCCTAGAAGCCAATGTAAAATTTGACTGAAAGACCATCCGACCCTTGACTCTTCCCCTTTTGCATGAAGAATAAGATTGCTTGTACCTACTATTATGTGACTTCCTCTAGGATGGATTGCTTTATCTCCTTAGTAAAAATCTAGGGGAATTTGGATACCACATGTAGAATTTCTTGAATGGAGAAACCCTAAGGATCTTGGAAAAGGGATTGGAAGAAGTCCACAACAGTGGAAACCTTTTCCTATAATGAACTAACCATTGAGCCACTATAATTATGGATCTCCCAAATTTTTTTGAGGTTTTTTCGATAATTGGCATACTGATGAATTTGTTTTATATTATTGTCCCTTGATGCAAGCCAAAGGGATCTCCTTTTAAGACTCCATGATTGTTCCTCTTTCACAAGAATATCATGACAGACGATTTCAGCCTCATGTAAATGACGAAGATGGGAGTTTGAAAGAGGGCCTTCATCTAAGACTGATAAGAGGAAAGAGATGGATTCCTGTATCTCTTTTATCTTCACTAGGGTTATTTCTTCAAAGCCTCTAAATCATTAACATATAATGAGCAAATTAAGCCATATAAGATAGGTCATAGGACTGAGAGAGGGGCATCCAAGAGCTAAGTTTGTGATAGTCTTCCTCCAACAACAAAGATGGTTAAACTTTAGAGAAGAAGGTAGGGATTCAACACCAAATAAAATTGAGAACATAATAGGCCTATGATCGGAAACTCCACCTTCAGACACCCAAGACTTCCACAATAAGGATCCTCCCACCAGTTTTTCCAACAAAAGGAACCTATCAAATCATTTAGCAATGAATGCATCATTGGTTCAAAAATTACTCAAGGTAGGAACTAACTTGGTTGGTTCTAAGTCAACCATGTGATGTTTTTCTAGGAAAGATCTGAAGAACCCCTCCTAGGGGTCACACCTCATTGTGACCCCCAAAATTTCTCGCAAGGAGATGGTGAAGTTAAGGTTGCCTCTTAAAATAGTATTGGGGATGCTCAGAATCCTAGAGTCCACCATATTCTCCCAAAAGGGAATCCTATCCAAGTAAGCTCCATACACATTCACCACATTTAAAATGATTCTAGTATCTTTACACTCCATAGAGACTGAACTGGAAGAACCAGAGATCGAGGAAGAGATAGCCTTGCAACCTAGTCTCCAACCCATCAATAATACACTAGATTGACCGTTTATGTCCACTGCACAAAACAACCACCCCTTTAGCTAGGGTTCAAAAGTGGCTCAAGATCTATCACTATCTACCATTATCTCTTGAATCATCAGAACATCATGATTAAGGCTCTGGATAAGTATTTTGAGGGTTATCTTCTTGTGGGTGCCCCTAACCCCACACAAGTTGAAAGAAAGGATCTTCATGAGGAGGTATTTTGGAGGCATTCCCTACTCTAAGGGCCCATGAAATAGTAGATTGTTTTCCTTTTCTAATATCCTGAACCACCCTCTATTGGGCCTTCAAAAGATTCCATTTCCTGCCCACCGAATCAGGCTGAATTATGTCGAGAGAGAGACATTCGAAGCGCACCAATACCTTTGAATATCTTGAGCAAGAGTG
>JZKD02S2139660.1:332292-344096 GCA_000966675.3 Picea glauca
GGGGGGGGATAGGAGAGGGGGATAAGGGGAAGAGGGACATGAGAAAGGGACAAGGGCACAACCATAGGGGGAGGATGGAGAAGAAACCGTGGGCACAGTATGGATCTCCCTTGAAGATAAATCAGAAGTGTAGATGATCCAAAAATCATTATATGCCAAATTAGTTCTTAAACATGCATTAGCATCTGACCATATTCAGAAATTTTGACTTTCTTTAACTATTTTCAAATATCATGTGAATATGCTTACTTATCCAAAAATCATTAACTATTAAATAACTTGTGGAAATCAAAAAATGAAATTGATAGAAATGGAAACAACAAATAACGAGGCACATTACACATGTTGATAATGGAGTTCACCCATCTTGGGCTACATCTTTAGGTCCGCTTCCAAATAAGAGACTACTCAATTAATTCTCAAAATTCTTGATACAATAATGACTTCAACTTGTTTCTAACATGACCTTCTAATATGTTGCACAAACTCAGTTGACACTATCACAATCAACTCCACCTTAGAAAACTATAACTTGTGACTATAAACAATCTATATGTTTCTCAGCAAGTCCCAATGACACAAATACAACATCAAAACCAAACTTGCAGAATTTCCTTGGCATGCACATTGATGTGCTCTTGAAACTTTCATAAACAAAACTCCACAAGAAAAGTTATTCAGCTTGGAACTTAGGCATGACCCAACTCTGTGGTGCAATAGTGAATTCATGTGATTTATATAGTGGAGGTTGGGGGGTCAAACCCCACCTGACCCATTATATTCTTGGATTAGTGTGCTTATCAAATTAATTACATATCCCGTGGTGGATTTTAACAAACATGCCATTTGGCACAACAATCAGAGCATTAGTTATAAATACAGATTATGTGGGCGGAGCTGGCGGGTTCAAACCCATAGACCTCCCCCTTTGGAAACTTGTTATAACCACTACTTTAAATATATTAAATCCCATTAGGATTTATCGGTGACATGATATCTTGGTTGGTTTGGGCCTTAGTTGAATTTTTTGGTCGTTTCCATATGGGTCAAAGGTTCGATTCCCTTCGACCCCACAAATTTTGATGCTCCTTAAGCCAACATTGACCAATCAGAGGGTGTTGCGTGGAAGCCTCTAACTAGTCCACATCACTGCCACATAACCTACACAATCATTTTCCTTGTTAGCATGCCATGTCACCACCATATCTTCCATGTCACCACCGTACCTACCATGTGTCATCTGTACTACCACATATCAACCTACCACGTATTTGTTGGTATAGTATATGTTTCATCCATACAATCATTCAATCTGGTATTTATACAGTGGGTCGTGGCACCTCCTTTTTTCACTTTGCCCTATTTTCGCCAAAACTTTAAAAGACCATGTATCTTCTCATACAAAGTTTGTTTGAGCTCGTTCAAATTGTGTTGGAAATATATCGTTGAGATCTACACAATAGAGTCATTTTTATCAACATTTGAGACAGTCATTTTTTTAGCGTTCTAGAAATTCCTGAATTAGTAGACAAGAGGGGATAAGGGAAACCAAAGAAGAAGAAATGAAATTAGAAAAAGAATTGAGGGAGGAATAGGGAAACAATGGCCATAGGAGTGGGAAAGTGGGAAAAACACGGTGAGGAAGCTAGAGGGACCAGAGGGTTAGAAACCATAAACGACCCAACTAGAGAGGGACTAATCATATTAACTTTAGAGCCCAAAATAGGAACATGGGATGAAATATTCTTACGAGGCGAGTAGGGAAGACCAATATACTTACCAAGTGAGTAGGGAAGACCACCCAAACCACCCAATGAATGAGAAGGAGTTGTTTTTACAACATAATCCAAAACGATGTCCTTTTCAGAAACCCTAGCTGGGCAATGCCTTCTTTCACATAAATCAACTTTTTAACCCACCTTTTTCTCTGTGGGATTCCAAGAGAGGCCTAAAATATCTTGAAATGGGCCTGAATATGACTGACTTCGTGGTAGGATAAACATGTAAAAGGAAGGCTCCAATAGTATACTCAACTACTCTCTGATGCTAGATCTTATCACCAAAAACCATATCAATGTTGTTGACCATCTTGTCCCTGGGATCCACCTCCACCTATAGCCAATCCCTCCTTTAGTCAACTTTTTCGTCCCAATCTGACTCTAAACCAAAGAAGCTAACAATTTTATTCCCAATAGTGACGAGGGCCTTTTCTGACCAAAATAGAAAGGGAAATCCAGGAAGGATGGTCCAAACGTTCACGGTTGAAATTGGTTCACGAGAAGGGACAAATCCAAGATCTCATAACTAGAGCAATGGATAAAACAGTCCCCAAGTCCAATTTCTAGATAAAATTGAATTGTAATCCTCCACATTCTGAAAAATGAACACCAACCAACCTCGAATAAGAATATGAAAGTTCAGAGAGTACCCAAATAAAGACTTCCAGGTTGAATAGGAAGATATTTATTAGGGTTGGGTTCGTAGTCCACAAGGTCTTCCACTGATGACTCCATCAACGTACTGAGACCAGAAACCTGTCGTAAAGAAGAGACTCGACCTACCTATGAAGGAGATAACTGTTGAGAGGGGCCAATGGAGGGCCCCTCAGGCACGCCCAAGGATACAAGGGCTAGAACATGACGTTGTAGGATCGAGAGAAAACCACAAATCTCTCCCAAAGTGTTAGTATAATCTATATAAATTGCATGTAAATATTTAACAACATGGTTAGTGATAAGGTGTATAAGAAAAAACGTCTGATACGTAGGATAGAGGAAGAACCCAATTCTCGGAGCAACTGCAAGATAGGGTTTTTGACAGTTGCAGCCATAGCAGAGGGCAACCTGAGCACCAGAGGGGAGGGTAAGGGTACCCCCTCATACAAACAGGTAGTGGTAGATAGAGGGAAAGGGACAAGGGGCGTATTTTTCAAGACACCAGTGACAGGAACCTCGGGATCTAACCCTGGAATAGGTCAGTAAAGGAACAAGGGGAAAAGTGAATGCATGGAAGAGGAAGCCAGAGAAACTCAAAACAAGATGCAAGACATAGTGAAGACCAACCGGGCAGAAGGGCGCAACCCGTGCAAACCCAAATCAACACTAATACCTAAGATGATACTAGAGGATCCATAGACGCAACTCTATAGGGATCAGATGAATGCCCATGCACTAATTTGCAAATTTATGGGCTTGTGGCACACTGAAAGAGCATTGTGTAACTAGATCAAATATCATTGGAAGCCAAATGGGGAAGTGGATCTCCATCTGGGATCGAAAGATTTCTTCATAGAATTGTTCATAAACCTGGAGGTCAGAGATAGACTATTTGAAGGAGGGCCATACTTCCATGCATCAACATGACTGTACATGCAGCCATGGAAGGAGAATTTATCCCCAGAAAAAGAGACCTTCAAAAAGGTGCCGGTCTAGGTGAGACTCTATTCCCTACCCTTAGACTACTAATTACCCTCTATTTTTGAAGCAATAGGGAATAAAGTGGGGAAATATATAAAGACCGCAAAAGCCACCCTGAAGGGGAGATACACATCTTACACAAGAATATGTATAGAGATGGATGTGTCGGGAGCACTCCCAAAAGTCATAAGCCTTGAATTCAGGGATGAAGAATGGATCTAAAACATCGATTATGAATAGATCCCCTTCCGATGTAGAAGGTTCCATGAACATGGTCACTTGATCAGGGAATTCCCATTTAATAAAAAATAGGAAACAGAAAACCCCAAACCACAACAAGATGAGGATGGGTTTGTTAAACCAAACCCCAGAAGCAGAGACAACAAAAAGCAGAGAAAAGCCCAAGTAGGAAATAACCCAAAGGTCTAAATTACCTCGGAAGGAAGGGATAAAACCAATAAAGGTGCAGAATCCAAGAAGGATACGACAAAAGTTCAGGAAGTCAGAGAACAAACACCAAATGAGCCCACCGACCGACCAAATAACCAGAAGGAACAAGGAATTTGTGCAACTCCGATGGAAGGAGAAACCAGAGACGACAATACCCCCATGCAAGACATAGAGGGAGAGGCAGAAATAACACCAAGCAAAGTAGGCACATAATACCCAGAACTCAAAGACCTGGTGGACAAGGAAGGGATAGATGTCATGAACCTACTGGAGCAATGGAAAGGACAGGGAGTAGACAATGTACCAACATAGCAACTTGACTGCATCTAGTACTTGTTCCTCCTAAGGGACGAAGCCAAAGCTAGAGGCCTAAAGAATACACACAGAGAGATTGGACACCTAGGAGTCAAAGCCGACGAGGTACAACCACAACTCTCACCCAAGCAGGTGTGGAGGAAGAAAGGAAGGAAATCCAATAGTGTATCCCTGCAGGAGCTTGGAGCGCTACTGATAAACTCGGGTAATATCAAAAAAATCTTCCCCAACTCCCCCCTGCAAGTTTAAATGAAGCTTATGAATTTTAATATAAGAGGCCTAAGCAACCCAAGAAAGCAACGAATCCTTAGGAGTAGACTAAAACAGGAACAACCATATCTCTACTTTATTCAAGAGACAAAGTGTAATACAAACATAATGGAAACAATTAGTCAACAACAATGGCACAAGTACAAGATGGTGGCTATTGGCGGCCACCAAATGGCAGGAGGTATCCTCACCCTGTGGAACCCACCAGTACTAATCCTAAAAGGAGCCAAAATGACAAGGCATACCCTTACAGTCCGCATGAAACTCATTGGGAACACAGAGGTGATTTTATGCACTAATGTGTATGGACCCCAGGTGTTAGAGGATAGGAGAGGAATTCTAAGATACCTAGATGATATAAAAACCAAGCCCACAACCTACATTGGATCCTAGCCGGGGATTTCAACATCATCACGTCACTCGTGGAGAAAAAAGGAGGTACAAGGAAATTGGATAGAGATGCAGAGGAGTTCTCAAAATTCATAGACAAAGTGGAGATGGTAGATCTGAAAACCAATAATGGCCAGTTCACCTGGAACAATAAGCGAATGAGCCAGCATTAGGTAGAAACGAGACTTGATAGATCCCTAATGTCATTGTCAATCATTATGTAGGGGATAACCTTAGACTGCAACATCCTTCCATGGGGGGGATCTGATCACTAGCCAGTGCAACTGGAAGCAGGCTTCTAGACCACACCAAAAAACAGACCTTTCAGATTTGAGAAATTATAGATGGAACACCCGACTTTCAAGGAAAGAATCAAATAGTGGTGGCATGAGGAGCAACTAGAGCAAGGAACAAGGATGTTCAAACTCTACAAAAAACTAAAACATATCAAATATAGGCTCAAGGAGTGGAACAAGGACACTTTTGGGAATATAAACCAAGAGAAGAACAACATTGAAGAAAAAATGAAAAAGCTCCAAGAAACCTGCATTTCAGAGGGCTACAATGAGGAACAAAAAAAGGAGGAGATCCAGATGACCCAGGAATGGGATGAGCAGTGCCAACAAGAAGAAACTCTTTGGCGACAAAAGTCCCGGATCAGATGGCTAAAGGAGAAAGGAACACCAAGTTTTTTCACAGAACAACCATGGCCAGAAGAGCCCACAAAAAAATATTGAAGATTAGGGACCAGGATGGCACAAAAAGAGAGTCCCATAAGGACATCGAAACAACTCTGGTAAACCACTTGCACGAGATAGACCTTTAACCTAACCAAGATAGAACGAAGACCATTCAAAAGGTAATCCAACATATCCCTCACCTGGTAATAGATGAACAAAACAACAACCTGAACAAGCCCATTGCAGAGGAGGAAATAGATCAAGCACTCCAAGAAATGCCCAATGAAAAATCCCCAGGCCCAGATGGTTTCACAATGCAGTTCTTCAAAGCCTGTTGGGAAGTTGTCAAACATGACGTTTATAGGGTAGCGAAAGACTATAGAAGGTCAACCCCCATTTTGAAAGCACTAAACTCTACAATGATTACACTCATCCGCAAAGAAAATGAAGCCAAAAACCCCGATCGTTACATACCTATAGCGCTGTGCAATGTGGTGTATAAGATAATTTCCAAGGTCATGGAAAATAGATTGAAACCACTCCTACCCACACTGGTATCACAAGAGCAGGAAGGTTTTTTGGAAGGAAGGCAAATAATGAACAATATTATCCATGCCCACGAACTTATCCAGACCCTGACGCCTTAGAAAAGAAGGGGAATGATAATACAACTGGACGTAGCAAAAGATTATGACAAAATTAGCTGGCACTATATGGTCAGGACCCTGAAGCCTTCAGCCTCACCCAACACTGGATCAAATGGATAACCAACCTAGTTTCCACAACAAGTTGCTCGCTACTAGTAAATGGAGCCCCTGCCAAACCCTACTGGTCCACGAGAGGCATCATATAGGGATACTCGTTGTCCCCTTTCCTATTCATCTTAATGATGGAAGGACTCAGTCAAAGCATAAAAAGCGCAACCGCAACAGGGGAAATAAAAGGTATCAAAACCTACGAGAATTTCCCAACTTCTACACACCAAAATTTTGTGGATGATACCTTACTTCATGGCATGCCCATGGTGAAGGAATAAAAAGCCTACAAACGAATCTTAGACGAGTTTGGGGAAGCCTTGAGGGCAGATATAAACCAGTCCAATTGTATGATCTTCTTCTTTAATACCAACACTGTTATCCAAAGGAATTTGGCCAACATCTTGGGCTTTGAATGAAAATCCCTCTCAACCAAATACTTGGGCATCCCCCTGACAGACAAAGCCTACAAGCTGTCAAATTGGGAAGGAATAGTCAACAAGCTACAAAATTGGGTAAAACATTGGACGTACAGATCCCTCAACCTAGCCGGAAGACTTATCCTAACCAAGTCAATTTTGCAAGTTATCCCAACCTTTATGATGTTAATTTTCCCAGCCCCCAAGGGGATTCTACAAAAAACAAGAACCATACAAAGGGAATTCCTATGGCGAGGAGAGGAAACAAGGAAATAATGGGCACTGGTGGCTTGGGAGAAGGTTTGTAAACCAAAAATCAAAGGAGGCCTAGGGCTACACGACCCGCAAGTGACCAATGACACTTATGGGCGAAACTCTGGTGGCGATGGGTCAAAGAAACGGCCACGCCATGGGTCAACCTCTGGACGACAAAGTATGCCCCAGACATTTGTGACCAGGACAAAATCCGCTTCAGAGGCACCAGGGAGAGTTCCGCCATC
Source organism: Picea glauca (assembly GCA_000966675.3). Taxonomy (NCBI): domain Eukaryota; kingdom Viridiplantae; phylum Streptophyta; class Pinopsida; order Pinales; family Pinaceae; genus Picea; species Picea glauca. The sequence goes on from JZKD02S2139660.1 coordinate 339,488, forward strand.
TGAAACTTAGCCTGACGCAACAAGACATGGATCCAAACACAGCTTTTGGGAAATAAGGAATGGAAGAACTGCCTGATTCTTGGAGGATGACTGGCAACAGGAACCCAAAATAGAAAAATCGGGCCGGGAGGCACTCCAATAGGAGACGATGGCGCAAGGCAAAACTTGATTCTACCATTACTAGAAACAAGAAACAGATCACAACAATTGGAGAATCTAGAACACTCTCACCCCACAGACTAGAGACCAGACTGCAAAAACAATAAAAGAGGTGGAGGAGGAATTGGGGAGACGAAAAATTGCAGTCACGGACGAAAATGACCAACTGAAATGGGGGCACAAATCCAGTAGGGAATTCAATATTAAAGAAGTATGCCACTACATAGCGAACCAGGACCAAGAAGACTCAACATATCAATGGGAAAAGATCTGGAGCAACCCCTAATGGCCAAAAATAAAAATCTTCCAGTGGTTAATACTACACAACCAAATCCTAACTTGGAAAAACCTAAAGAAGAGAGGTTTCATAGGCCCTTCAAGATGTCACCTATGTGAAGAAAAGGAGGAAACAATGAACCATCTCCTAGGAGAATGTCTCTACATAGAAGAAGTCTGGGACTGAGCGACAAGCATATTCCAATAGTCTAATAGGATCATAGGTAATATTTCCGCAACTAGAAACACATGGAAGGAAAACTACAGCAAAAATGAAGAGGTGAATCTCTATTGGACCCTCATTCCCGGCATGGTCATTTGGGCAATATGGAAGGAACGGAACCGACGCATCTTCACGAACCAAAGATGGATGGAAGGAAAGATCAAGGAAACAATAATAGCCGTGACAAGAGAAATGGTACAGAGTCGCAACTGCCAAACAGGAGGAGTGCAACACATAGACTAGGATCTCATAATTCTAGAGGCTTTTCAACTAAAAGGAGGATGCAACCCCAATCAGGTAAGACGGTTGCCGCAACTAAAAGTAGGTTAGCACAACTAGAAACCGCCACCAGAGGGCTCTCTCAAGCTAAATTTTGACTGGGCATTGAAAGGTAACCCAGGACGGACATGTACAGGGGGAGTAATTAGGAACAGTCAAGGAAAAATTATCCGGCTGTACACAGGGAGTCTGGGGAACTCAACCAACAATGCTGTGGAATTTGGAGCCCTGGAGACCGGCCTTGAGATACTACACTGGGAAGGGATGACCAATGTAATAGTGGAAGGAGATTCCATGCTGGTCATCAACACATTAAGGAAACTGCAAAACGACACCAGAGTGAGAAAAATTCAGAGGCACTGGTGCTTGGCGTACTCCCTACAAAAAGTATAGGAGCATTTGCAGACGGGGATCACAGTGGAGTTGCACTGGGTCCGAAGGTCAGCAAATGGACTAGAGGATAGAATCACTAATGAAGGGGTCGACAAGGAAGGATCAGAACTGGATTCCACATGGAGTAACATCCCGAATGGCCAGTTTCAGACAGACTGTACCCAACTAGTGGAAAAGGACTATGATGGCAGTCGAAGTACAAACGACCACATTGAGGATGGAGGCACAAAATTAATTGAAGGGAAAGTAGGATCTAGGCAGAATATGATAGGCCACCATTTGAAAATGAGTTACAATGCAGATCACGATCACACCACAAGAGGAGGTACGACACCACGGTCCAGTCAATAGAATGAAGTACAAGGGTTGGTCGTGGGAGAGCGGAAAGGGTAATCCACAGATGACAAAGGATGAAGATCAAAAGGATAGCCCAAGGGAAAGAATGGGTGCACCTCATCCATGCATAGGTTCTGTGAGAGGAAATGATTGATGTACAACATGCAAGTCAAAGGATTGGCGTAGGGACGACGACAGGGTTCCCAAGTGCACACACTCTAAAACAGTGAAAAAGGACCAAAAGGTACGCCTTTATGGGAGACCCATGATTACCAAGATAAGATCACATCCGGGAAAACCCCTTAAAAGAAGAAGAATTAGGGATAGCTACAGACCAACGAGTAGTAATTACAGAGACCGGGAAGGGGTGAATAGAAGCGGAGGATGAAGTCAAGAAAAAAGCCACTGCATTCAAACATAGATGCTAAGAAGGAAGAATACCCAGAGTAAGAGGGGGCCCCAGAAGGAGGAACTTCCAACAAGCGCCCGAAAGATCACTAGGATGGAACAGGTGACTAGAGAGGCCAAAGGCACCTTTCTTGAGCAGGTCGATACAAAGGGAAAAGAGGTCATCGACAGGTGGGAGCGGGAAGTCAACACTAAGCGCCAGGGCAAAGCTTGGGTGGAACTCATCCAAGAAGCAGATGACCACACAGCCCAGGAAAACCCTCTACCACAAAATGGTGGAGGAAGCTTGGCGCACAAAAATGATGATAGTAAGATGAGAGTTGACAAGAAAGAGACCAGCAAGGTGGAAAACTGTGGCCATAAGAAGGAGCTCGCATAAATTATGAGCCTCCTCAACAACCTGGAGGCCAGCGCAAGAAGAATAGCAAAGGACTAGAGGAACCAAAGAAAAAAAATGGAACAACTGGCTGGACAATTCCAACTCTACCTTCGCTATGTCCACCACATGGACATCACTCTAGCAGACCGATGTGGAACACCGGCCTACATCAGAAAGACGCGCACGGTGGAGCAGAAAAAGGAGAACAAGGCAAGAAAGGAATGATATGAAAGCCATCCAATAATCCTCTTGGACTAGCACAGCCTCAGCCCAAGGTCATTTTGTTTATCAATGTAAGAGCAACCCTTCTTATACATTCTTGGTTTTATGTATATCTTATGGTATAGTTTTTTCAAATGCGTTTTCGGAGACTGGGTCGGTTTCCCAGGGTGGGGGCTTGGCCCTCCCCTCACTTATGTAGACAACGCAACTTCGTGACCCGACCCCTGATCTGATTTTCTTTTTGGTAGATCAGGGGATACCCCTCTGTCCCTTTTTGTACCATAATTTTCTCAATAATATAGAATCTCAACTCACATACAAAAAAAATATAAAATATATAAAAAAAATCAGACGAGGAAATCAATTATGATTTTTCCACATTTATGGAAAAATGGAAAAATTTAAGATTCTAGGATTTCATTATCAATACACTACAACTTGGATAGATAGAGTTCGTCATCCCATTTTGGAGCATTACATATATGTGCACATTAATTTGTTGGTTTGTGCTCTCATAATTAGTCGGAGGATTTGTAGCGACTATGACTTGATTTTGAATTAGTTGTAGGGTTAGAGTGATAATGAACTGCATAAAATTAAGGAAACTTGCTTTTAATAGCCTCATAACTTAATGGTAAGATTGGGATAAAATAAATACCTTTTAACACGGTTTATATGCGAATTGTAAAGTAGATTTGTGTTGTGAATTGGATAGAATAAACACTTTTATATGGACGAAGACTTTTTCTGATTTATTCTAATAAAGATATTAAGTGGTTTTAATGGAGTAAAATAAAAATAAAAAAATGAAATATTAATAATAAAAATAATTTAAAAATTAATTTATGTAAAAAGTATAATTTTATATATGTGATGATATAAATATTTAGAAAAATAAATAATTTAAAACAAATTTATGTGTAAAAATATTTTTACATCATTATTGCCTTAAGGTAAATAAAATATATTTTATAATTTAATAATAATAATTTAATCTTAAGTTCACACCTAAGTTAGACACCAAATTAGTGTATGATACCTTTTTGTTTATGGGACAAGAAATTTTTTCCATGTACAGATTGCTAAACTCTAAGAAGGTATGCATACCCTACCTCTTTGAATTTGAATTTGTGACTTCTTAAGAGGAAACACATATACAATGTGAATATATATATATATATATATAAACTCTAAAAAATATATATATATTTTAATTATAATATTTTAAAATTTACTATTTCAATTTTTTTTATTAGTTTCAAGTTAATCTAATAGAATATGATTACAATTATGAAAGTCATCCATAAACTCCATGACATTGTTTTCTTGTCCATTTGCTTAGTTTTAAAGGGTGTTGTTTAACAGTGCTATGAAATAGTTTAAGACTTACTAGTTTTTGTTATTCAAAATCTATTTTTGAATGCAAAAATAGATTCAACACGCTGAAAAACCCATAGAGCATTTGGATTATACAAAACTAATCACTCAAATCTATAAATCTAACAATTTCTAGCCTAGAAAAATTTGTCATTGTGTAAAAAGTTTGCCATACAAAGTTTTAAACCTTGAAACCCTAGAACCCATTACCCAAACACAAATAGCAAATTAACATAATAATAATAATAATCTCCAAACACAAATAACAAATTAACATAATAATAATAATAATCTGCAAGTGGATTACGTAGACATAAGCAAACCCTAATTGCTCAATCCAAATCTGACCCAAAAAAACGCACTTTTGAAATGGGAACAAGCCCGTTACCATCTATTCCATTGTTTTAATGTACAACCCATAAGGGGTATACTACGATTTTCCAAATAAATAGATTGGACGGCCTGGATATGCAAAAGAAAGACTATTGCCACCACCAAAACAAAAAAACCGCAAACGCCAGCGTTTATATATATATAATAACAATGGCCTTCTAACG
>JZKD02S2139660.1:353670-367338 GCA_000966675.3 Picea glauca
AAATGTCGGGGGCATCCAAAAAATACCATCAATTGTCCATCAGTGCGCCCACCGCTGGACCGTAGATATGAGAACGATGTTTAAACAACATTCTGGAACCCCCCCCCCCACCATTAAAAGAAGAATAGTCGGGGGGTCCAGAATTCAATCTCAACCGTGGATTTAGGCGCCGATGCCTCAGTCGTTCATATGCGCGCCTTTGTTATACATGATTTTGGACCCCCCCCTTACCGTTAAAGTTAGAATGGTTGGGGGGGTCTGGAAAAATTTATCAACCGTAGATCTGAGTGTCATCACCTCAGTTGTTCATCTGTGCGTTGTCTTTAATCTATGAGCGCAAACTCATTTTTTCTTTAAAAACTTAGGGTAAGCGCTTTAAGTGGGTTTGTCCAAGCTTTCCCTGTTTTTATCACCATGGGGTTAAACATTCAACTTTCAAACATCAAAGATAGGGTTCAACATCGGTCATCATCCCTATTTTATTGAGATAAAACAAACTACCCTATGCTCTAACCTAATTACCTATGGCATTTATCCCATATTAAACTATTGGACTAAGAAATTACTCTATCCTGGGGTTATTTGACCAAGATTAGGTAGTTTGGTCAAATTTATTCACTAGCTAACATAATTTGCTTGGCTAAGATTAAATAGTTTAGCCAAGATTATTCACTACTCCTATCAACGTCTATTTAAAGGACTTGACCATGCTTAAATTGTATGGACCAAGTCATTGTTATTGCATGGGGCTTTATTTAAATTTCTTTTATGCTCTCTTTTATTCTTTTTCTTTCTTTTCTTTTTCTTTTTCTTTTTCTTTCTTTTCTTTTTCTTTCTTTTCTTTTCTTTTTTCTCAAATTATTTGTAGAATGAAAAATCATTTGGCAACCAAAACAATAAAAGGATAAAATTTGCAGTCACCGGTTGATCCTATAAATTATAGGGTTATAACACATACAACTCTTTATCATATGTAGGATAGTTAAAAATAGTTTGGTTAAAAGTTTCAGAGTGGTAACATATAGGCTTATGATACTGCATCAATACTGCACCCATGGCGTAACCATTGGCATCTATCTCGATCTCAAATGGTTGTTGAAGATTCAACATTGCTAATACTGGTGTTGTACTGATATTTTCCTTCAATGTGTCGAAGGCCTTTTGTTTCTTTCCTCCCCACTGAAAAGTGTTCTTCAGACTGGTCAAGGCATGCAAAGGAGCTACAATAAATGAGAAATTTGCAATGAATCTCCTCTAATACTGAACTGCACCCAAGAAGCTTCATACTTCGGTTACATTTGTGGGCTCAGGCCAATTTACAATTACATCAATTTTGGAAGGATCAATTTTCAATTCTCCTCCTCCTACAATATGACCTAAGTAGATTAGTGCAGTATTTACAAACTCACATTTGGACAATTTTACATACAACATTTCCCTTCGCAAAGTATCCAATACTTTCTTTACATGCCATACATGTTCATCCCAAGTCCCACTAAATATAAGAATGTCATATAAATACACAGTTATAAAGTCATCTAAGAATGGCCTGAATACATCATTCATTACATGCATAAAGGTCGTCGTGGCATTACAAAGCCCAAATGACATAACTAACACTCAAATAGACCATGTTTGGTTTTAAAGGCAATTTTCCATGCATCTGGTTCTGAAACCCTGACCTGATGGTAACCACTGCGAAAATCCAACTTAGTTAAATAAACAACATTCTTTATTCATCAAGTAAATAATCTATACGAGAAAGAGGGAATCGATTTTTCACCGTGATTTTGTTTAAGGCTCGATAATCGACACACATTCGCCATGTTCCATCCTTCTTTGGAACCATCACAATCGGAGAACTGTTGACAAAGTGTCCTCAGAAACATAATTTTATTGATAAGGAAAAAGTGATTACAATCTAAAGTGAGGACTCATAATCAACTTATTAACCTCACTTGAAGAAGGAGATTGTTTATATAGCTTAACTCTAAACTAAAAACCAGGAGAACAACCAATCACATAATCACATGAGTATGATAGGTTTCCTTTACATAGAACCTAGGTGTCCTTATCCTAAGAAACTAAAATAAACTAATTTCTAAAAACATTTATACTAGAAAATACTTAGACTATAGAACTTTAGGATTATGAGGCTAATAATCCCCCCTTTAATCCGAAAGTTTACTTTTACAAATACCAATTTCATCTCTAAACTTAGTGAACTTTATTCTACTAAGAGGTTTGGTAAAAAGATCTAAAGTTTGATCTTCAGATGGACAAAACTGAGGCTTGATGATGTCTTTGATGATGAGTGATATGATGAAGTGGTACTTGGTGTCAACATTTTTAGTCTTCGAATGAAATACTAAATTCTTGGCCATCTTTATTGTTAACTGACTATCGATCAATAAGGTAGTTGGTGATTTTTGAGTTTCACCAAGATCCTGTAAAATTATGCATAGCCATACAATCTCACATGCTTCTTCCCAAGCTGATATGTACTCTGCCTCTGTTGAAGAATTGGAGATTGTTTTCTGTTTTTTGCAATTCCAAGATACTGTTGTTGAACCCATATTAATTAAATAACCTAATGTGGATGTTTTATCATCAATGTAACCTGCAAAATCAACATCTGAATATCCAAAAAGTGTAAAAATTGTGTTCCTTTTGTAGAGAAGACCAAAATATTTTGTACCTTGAATGTATCTTAGTACCCTTTTTGCTGAATTCCAGTGACTTTCCTTGGTTCCTGCATAAACCTTGAAAGTATACTAGTTGAATATGACAAATATGGTCAAGTATTTGTCAAAAAAATGAGACTTCGAACCAATTTCATGTACTTTGTACTGTTTACCAATTCCCCCCCTTCAAATTTTGAAAGTTTCAATTTCTGCTCCATGGGGGTAAGAGAAGGTTTACAATCTTCCATGCCAAATTTCTTTAACAATTCAGTGGCATACTTGTTTTGACTAAGGAATATTAGGTCAGGATGTTGAGATACTTCAACTCCAAGATAATAATGAAGTGTCCCTAAATCAGTCATTTTGAACTTTGCTTTAAGTTCTTCCTTAACTTGTTTGATGTGAGCATCATTATTTCCTGTTATGATTAAGTCAACAACACAGAGTACAAGTATCGCCATGTTCTTATATTGCATTCAAAAATACAATGTATCATCTGATTCACTTCACTAAAAACCCATTTTTCATAGGTACTCATCCATTTTTGCATACCAAGCTTGAGGAGCTTGTTTCAAGCCATATAAAGCCTTCACAAGTTTGCAAAATTTATGTTATTTTCCTTTAGCTTCAAAACCTTGTGGTTGAGTAATGAAAATATTTTCCTTTATATCATCATTCAGGAAGGCACTTTTGACATCCACTTGATGTAATTTCCAACCATTATGTGCAACCAAATTGATAACCATTCTGATAGTATTCCATTTAGCTATGGGTGCAAAAGTTTCTTCATAATGAATTCCTTCCAGTTGAGCAAAAACTTTAGCAACAAGTCTTGATTTGTACTTGTCAATTTTACCATTGGGATTGTACTTTACTTGACAAACCAATTTACAACTGATGGGATTAACATCATGTGGACAATCAACTAAGTTCCAAGTGCCATTTGCAAGTACTGAATCATATTCATTAATCATTGCTCATTGCCATTCTTTATGTCTGGCTGCTTCAACAAAAGAAGCAGGTTGAGTGGACGCATGAGAAAAATTTACTTCTGCTCTTGAAGATCCCCTAGTTCCTATTTTGTTAGTTTCATCTGAATGAACATATTTGAGAAGTTGTTCGGACCACTTTGGCTTATTATGTTTAGGGGAATTTGGATCTGAATCACCATTATTATTGAAAAGAGGATTTTCAAAAAATGAGTCTCTTCTTTCATCTGAAATATCTGAGGTTGGAGAAGATTATTTTGAAGATTCAGTATCAGAAGAGTCTTTTGTAGTTTCATTATCAGATGAATCATAAGAACTTTTTGATAAAGAGATGTCTTCTGGAGAAACAAAGTCTTTTTCAAAACAAAAATTTTTCTTTGACTTGTTCTTCTTACCTTTACCCTTAGTGTTTTTCTTCTCTAAACGACTAAGGAGATGATTAATATCATCTAAATTGTTACTTTTAGTTTCATAAAAAATTACATCTCTACGGACAATGTGTTTTCCATATGAAAGAAACCTATAGACTTTCTTTTCATCACAATATCCAATGAAGGTACACTTCATACTTTAGTTTTCTAATTTAGTCCTCTTTTCCTTAGGAACTAAAGTATAACGTGTTGAGCCAAAAACCCTAAGATGATTTACCTTGGGTTTAAAACTGTACCAAGCTTCATAAGGTGTTTTTCCATCTAAAGCTAATGTAGCTGACCAATTTCTGAGATAAACTATAGTATGGACTGCTTCATCCCAATATTTTGTGCTCAACCCTTTAAACTGCATCATAGATCTTGACATGCCCATGAGAGTTTTGTTCATCCTTTCAATAACTCCATTCTTTTGTGGAGTATAGTAATTTTTTAGTTTCCTCTTGATTCCATTGTCTTGACAATAATCATTGAATTCAGTTGAAGTGAATTCACCTCCATTATTTGTTCTCAAAGATACAACCTTTTCTCTTATTGCATTTTCAACCATGTGTTGAAATTTTTTAAACTTTTCAAAAGATTCATATTTTTCCTTTAAAATGAATACTAATGTCATTCTAGTGTAGTCATCAATGAATAATATAAATTATCGACATCCACCGAAATAATATTCCATTGGACCACATATATGTTGATTAAGGTTGGTTGTCATTGATGTCAACCCTTGAAGAAAGTCCGGTAGTGAATTTCGGTAGCACAAAGGTTTGGGTAGTGGACCCAAGGTTGTTTCATGTATATTTGTATGAGTTTTAATATATTTGAAGGTAATACTATTCTATGTGGATAGTACATGTCATGCCATTTCTGGTGGTATGTGGAACATCACAGAACTCCTCATGGTTTGAGAGTTATGGCCTTACAAAGTTGGAGGACCCTCATATGTTGGCTTGAAGCCCCAAAAGGTCAAAGAAGTCAAAGAGCTTGCAAAGAAGAAATTATTATTTAAATGATAAAGTCAAGTGACAAAGTCAAGAAGGATTATTTAAATAATAAAGTGAAGTGTCAAAATCAAAGAAGATTATTTAAATGATAAAGTGATGGAGAACTTTCTAATTATGGAAAGTGGTTAACCCTAAAAATAAGGAAAATAGGTTAAGTGACCTATAAATGGGTTAAGTGACCTAGAAATGGGTTAAGTGACCTAGAAGATGTTATTTGGAGAGTATAAATAAGATGAAAGACTCCCTCATTTTATATCACACTTGAGCATATTGAATATATATAGGTGACTGAGGTAAACAAAGGATATCTACACCGAATTTCATAGGGAATGCGAAGAAACGAAGGCCAAAATTTAAGGGAGGATAAATTCTTTTGATGATGCCTTCTAAGGTATGTTATTTACAGGTCATCTCACCATTTTCGCAATAACTTTTTTTCTAGAATGATTTAGACTGTGAAATTGATAGACCATTGAGGAAACATATACAACTATCTGTGGTAAGAAATTCAGCTTGTGGGTCGTTGCATTTTTTGAATTACACTCCGTAGAAAATAGGGTTTGTGGCTAGTCCTGAAACTAGTCTAAAACAAGTGTTTCGAGTAAAAACGTCATCACTTATTCATAACAGATCCAAATTTAGTAAGACAAACGTTTTTGGTTAGATTATAGTATGTAGTATGATGTGCAACAATTTCATATCGATTCCACAAATATTCTGTGTGGGGCACGCTCTACAAGGTCTCTCTCTAAAATAAGCCAAAATTCAGCAAGGTATGCCATTTTTTCTATAACTCCTTTTGTGAGAGGTTTCAAGTAGTGACACATGGAGGAATTGCATAAAACACATTGAAGACCATTTTGTATCAGCTTCAAATCTGTATTCATTACAGGTACAAAGTTATGATTATTTCAAGTTAGGGTTGTTGACTAATCCAAACTAGTCATGTGAGACTAAAGAAAAGTTTGATGAAAATGTTAGTCTCTTGTTGTTAAAGTTAAGGAAGGTTTGCAGGTATGTGATCATATACACCAGGTTTATTACAGAGTTACAAATCATATTTGGATGATGAAATTGATGAGGGCTTTTGGTTAAGGTACATGCTGTGTACATGGTTGAGACAAGTAGTTGATGAGTTGGCACATACATGAGGTGTATAGCTGATGATGTTGTTACATATTGATGAATCATAGTTGATAAGTAGTTGACACATGATTGGTACATGGTTGGTTGCACCTGTTTATTGTACAGGTTGATTACAGATTGTTTGGTATAGGTTGGTGCATGGTTGATGCACGTGTTTATGGTACATGTTAATTATAGGTTGAGGTACAAGATGATGCATGGTTGATGCATTGGTCAAGTTTATAGCGGTATATCTCACAGTGATAGTGTGACAGTGGTTCCATCATTCTACTTATAATTTAGGGAGGTTGGGCGGGGCAAGGACAGGTGGTCGTAGACACCTTCTGGTTGTAGCTGAAGAACATAGGGGGTTGTAACCTCCTTATGGTTGTATCTAGAGAATTGGGGAGTTGGAGCTTCCCTTGGGTTGTAGCCTGAGAAACTAGGGGGTTGGAGCCTCCTTCCAATTGTAGCTGGAAAACAAAGGAAGTTGGTGCTTCCAATGAATGTAATTCATCAAGATATATAAGAAAAAATATTCAGTGGTTTTCTCCCACTTTGGGTTTACACGTAAAACACTGGTGTATTGTGTATGTGTGTGATTGTTCATTTTTTCATTTCTCATTATTGGATGATAATTCTACATTGATATAACACTTGGATTATTTGGTTTAAAAATGATTATAATTTCTCTATTACTGATTCACCCCCCCCCCCCTCTCAGTAATCCAACAATTGATATCAGAGCAGGTTCCTTCAGAAATCAGTTTAACCACTGAAAGGTAAATCATGGAGAGAAACAACTTTTATAAAAATGGAATACCACAATATGATGGACATAAGTATGATTTTTGGAGCATAAGGATGAAGACATATATACAAGCATAGGGATTTGAAATTTGTCAATCAAATGTAGATGGATACACATCACCAAATTTTCCACCAACAAATGACAAAGCAGTGAAACTCGGTCAGAATAATTCCAAAGACACAAATGCACTTCTGAATGGTCTCGGTGAAATAGTATTCACCAAAGTTGCACATTGTAAATCCAATAAAGAGATTTGGGACAATCTTTGAAATATTTATGAAGGTGATTCAAAAGTCAAAGAAGTAAAGATTCAAACTTACAGAGGTCAATTAGAACAACTAAAGATAAAGGGAGATGAGAATATTTCAACCTACTTCTTACAAGTCGATGAAACAGTGAATGAAATCATAGGAATTGGAGAAGAAATCGAAGAATCTGTAATTGTTCAAAAGGTACTAGGATCTCTTCCTATGAGATTTGACCCTAAGATATCATCACTAGAAGAAAGATTAGATCTAAACTCAATAAACATGGACGAATTGCATAGAATCTTCACAGCATACGAAATGAGAACTGAAAAAGAAAATCCAAATGTAAAAGAAGCAGCTTTCAAAGCATCCAAATTATCAAAGAAAAATGAAAAGAAACAAGAAGAACATAGAAGCAACAGTGACGTCTTGGAAGATGATGAAGAAGTGGCCAACTTCGTCAAAAGACTGAACAACGGAACCGATGGTAGGTATAGAGGTAAGCTTCCTTTCATTTGTTTTAATTGTGATGGTATTGGTCATTTTGATAACAAATGTCCTTATAAGAAAAAGAGAAATGATGAAGGTTACTCAAAAGGAAAACAAACATATAAAGGAAAAAGAACTACAAAGAAAGTTTTCAAGAAAAAATTATGCACCAAAGAAGACATCTCATCATCATATGAAGATGAAGTCAGTGACAGTGAGATAGGAAGAGTTCTATTCATGGAAGTAGAAGAATCTGATAAAGAAGACTCCAAAGAAGAATATGAACAAGTCGAAGAATAAATTGAAGAAGCATAAGTTGACTACCGATAAGAATTGATGTGTGCCATAGAATTTATCATAAGACAAAAGAAGAAAAACAAGAAACTACAAGCGGAACTAGACAAGAAAGAAGACACTCAAGAACTAGAAAAAATGATCACAAATTTGAAGGTTCAAATAGAAGAAGATAAAATAATTGAAGAAGCACTCAAAGAACAACTAGAAGAAAAGGACAAGATCATTGGAAATTTGGAAGCAGATATTGTCACATTAAGAAATGATATTCAAAAGAAAAATATGCAGAATAGCTCAAACGTTTTGGATGACATTATCAACAGTCAAAAATCTCATCTTGACAAGTCTAGACTTGGATACAATCAGATAGAAAAGGTATCAAGCTCCAAAACAACAGAGAAAGAACCATATCCAAAAAGCTATGCAGAAATAATCAAAGGGGATAGGAAGATATACAAGGAAGATTACATGGACACTCCTCCACTGAGAAGATTCAGATTTTAGAATCAACAACAAACAGATAGGCCTCAAGAAGAAGAAGGATTCATAAGAGCACCTCCTTTCATAAGATATTCAACTCCCAGGTATCAAACTATATTTTTTGGTTTATTTTATGCATGTAATAATTTTGGACATAAAGCTATGAATTGAAGAGATAACAACAAGAACATAAAAAAATTTGAAAGTCATACAAAAAAGGGTTATCCAAGAAGTCCTAGTGAAACACAGAGAAGAAGTTACAACATGTTTGAATATTTGAGCACTGAAGTGGATTGTTACAAATATAACAACTTTGGACACATGGAAAAAGATTGCAGAATGATAGTCCCTCCTAGAGAACTACAACATAATAACAACAGTCATAGACAGGAACCTCAGAAAAGGACATGGATAAGAAAGCATAATACATATAGTAATGAATAATGCACACTCACTCTACAATCTAAGCATAAGAAACATGGTTGGTATGTTGTCAGTGGTTGTTCAAAACACATGAAAGGTGATAGAGACAGGTTTCTTACATTAAGAAAGGAAAGAGATGGATCAGTCTCCTTTGGAAATGATGATTCAGCTAAAATCAATGGAAAAGGCACAGTCAGAATTGGAAACAAGAATACAAAGGTAGAAAATGTTCTACTAGTAGAAGATATGAAACATAATCTTCTAAGTCTGAGTAAAATGGGTGACCAAGGTCATAAAGTTACTTTCGATTCACAAAAGTGACAGATAAGAAAAGAAGGTTCAGGAAAATTGATTGCTACAGCTGCAAGAACTTCAAGCAACATATATGTGTTAAGTGAAATTGGAAATGAAAAGTGTTGTTTAGGAAAGGAAGATGAAAGTTGGCTATGGAACAAAAGAATGGGTCAAACACATTTTGATAACCTTGTCAAAGTCAGAAAAGAGAAGCAGTCAGAGAAATGCCCTAGATCATGAAACTAACCAACACTTTATGCAAGAATTGTCAACAAGGAAAGAAAACAAAGACCAAGTTCTAATCAAAGGAATATTCAATGACAAGACCACTGGAAATTGTGCACACTGATCTATTTGGACCAACTACTACAAAGGGTTTAAAAGATGAGAAATATTTTATGTTATTAGTTGATGATTATACAAGAATGACAACAGTTTGTTTTCTCAAGAATAAGTTAGAAGCTTTTGAAAACCTTAAGATCTACAAGGAAATGGTTGAAAATGAAATGGATTCAAAAAGAAAATTCTTGAGATCTGATAATGTAGGAGAGTTCACCTCAAATGAATTTATGGACTACTGCAATATTCATGGAATAAAAAGGCAATTCTCCATTGCTAGGACACCTCAACATAATGGAGTTGTTGAAAGAAAGAACAGGACAGTACAGGAAATGGCTCGAACAATGCTAATGGATTCCAAATTGACAGATATATTTTGGACATAGATAGTGAATACAATAGTTCACATTCAAAACAGAGTAATGCTCAGAAAAAACACTAACAAAACTCCCTACGAGCTATGGAAAGGAAGACCAACAAATGTGAAGCACTTCAGAGTTTTTGGAAGCACATGCTACATCAAAAGAGAATATGGAAGAATGGGAAATTTTGACTCTCGTGTGGACAAAGGAGTACTTGTTGGTTACTTAAGTACAAGGAAAGAATACAAGTGTTACAATCTGATATTGAACAAAGTTGTGGAAAGCATCAACATAACAATTAATGAAACAGACAGATCAGAATCAAAGGAAGAAGAAAATGAATCAATGGAACAACCTTTCGAAAAGGAAACAAAAGATGAAAAAGAAGTAGAAGAGGAATATGAAGAGAATCTGACAGAAGCAGAAGAGAAAGCTCAACAAGTGTCTCCAAAGACACCTAGCATATGAGTACAGAAGAATCATCCTTCAGATCAAATTATTAGAAACAAAGATGCAGGAGTTGAAACTAGAAGAAAAATCTGTTCACCAGAATAAACACACCTAGCACTCTTATATGCAATTGAACCAAATTGTTTTGAAGAAGCTGACAAGGATGAATTTTGGAATAAGAAGATGGATGAAACATTGGATCAAATAGAGAAAAATTACACTTGGGAATTGGTTCCACGACCAAAGAATAAGAATGTGATCGGCACAAAATGGGTTTTCAGGAATAAATTGAATGAAGATGGACATGTTACAAGGAACAAAGCTAGATTGGTATGTAAAGGATATGCACAAATTGAATGAAACGACTTTGAAGAGACATTTGCCCTAGTTTCTAGAATGGAAGCAATCAGTTTTATTTTAGCTTATGCATGCTCTAAAAATATTAAAGTGTACCACTTCGACATAAAATCAACTTTTCTGAATGGGGAACTTGAAGAAGAAGTCTACATTGAACAACCAGAAGGATTTCATTTGTTAGATAATGTAGACTATGTGTGCAAATTAAAGAAGTCCTTGTATGGTCTAAAACAAGATCCTAGAGCATGGTACTCTAGAATGGATAAATATCTACAGCAGGAAGGGTTCAGAAAAGGAAGTGCAGACACCAACCTCTACATCAAGGTAAGTCACGGTAATATTTTATTAATTCAAGTTTATGTTGATGATATTATTTTTAGTAGTGATGATGACAGGTTAAGCCAGAAATTTTCAAAGGATACGTAGAATGAATTTGAAATGTCATTACTTGGAGAACTATCCTTCTTTCTAGGACTTCAGCTACGTCAAAGCAACCAAGGAATTTTTATTTCTCAAACCAAGTATATCATAGAAATTTTAAAGAGGTTCGGAATGGAAGATTGCAAACCAGTTATCACTCCCATGCAAACCAGTTGCAAGTTAATAAAATATGATGATTCAAAGTCTATAGATCAGAGGAAATACAGGTCAATGATTGACAACCTACTATATGTGACAATATCCAGACTAGATGTAATGCAAACAGTTGGATAGGTGGCACGATTTCAAGAAGCACCAAAGGAATCACATGTATTAGCAGTGAAGATAATTTTAATATATCTCAAAGGAACAAAAGAGTTTGGATTATGGTATCCAAAAGGAAAGGATCTATCTCTTATTGCCTACATAGATGCAGATTGGGCAATTTGTATTGATGACCGACGAAGCACTAGTGGAGCAATGTTTTACTTAGGTGAGTGTTTAGTATCATGGCTAAGAAAGAAACAATCATTAGTATCTCTATCTACAACTGAGGAAGAGTATATTGCAGCAACAACATGTTGTACACAGGTTATTTTGATGAAACAAACTTTGACAGATATATAGGTTGAGTATGATGAGCCCATTCCAATCTATTGTGATAATACAAGCACCATCAATATCTCAAAGAATCCGGTGATGCTCTCGAAGGCGAAGCGCATTCCAATCAAGTATCACTTTCTATGGGAACACGTTGCAGAAAAGAACATCAAAGTTGAGTATGTGGGAACAAAAGAACAAGTGGAAGACATCTTTACAAAACCACTTCCATGCAAAGACTTCGAGTATCTTCGCCAGAGACTCAGAGTTATTTCTACTCAAAAATGAATTCTTTTGAATGATTATCTTATATGTCTTAGATGTACACAAGTACGCACCATAAAGAGGACAATCCAGTCAGGGGGAGAAGCCCTAGATGGAAAGATACATTTTCCATTGATGACAAAGGGGAGAGATTCATCAGATGTAAAGGACAGAGGAATGATTCCAAGGGGAGAAATGGTCATAGAGATGCAGAGGAAAGCGGCATGGTTCCAGGGGGAGAATGAGTGATATGACTTCATTATTTCATCAGAGTGTTTCCATCAATGCCAAAGGGGGAGATTGTTGATTAAGGTTGGTTTTCATTGATGTCAACCCTTGAAGAAAGTCTGGTAGCGAATTCTGGTAGCACAAAGGTTTGGGTAATTGACCCAAGGTTGTTTCATGTATAATGGTATGAGTTTTAATATATTTGAAGGTAATACTATTCTATATGTATATTACATGTCATGCTATTTCTGGTGGTATGTGGAACGTCACATAAATCCTCACGGTTTGAGAGTTATGGCCTTACGAAGTTGGAGGAAACTCATATGTTGTCTTGAAGCTCCAAAAGGTCAAAGAATTCAAAGATCTTGCAAAGAAGAAATTATTATTTAAATGATAAAGTCGTGTGACAAAGTCAAGAAATATTATTTAAATAATAAAGTGAAGTGACAAAATCAAAGAAGATTATTTAAATGATAAAGTGAAGTGACAAAGTCAAGGGGGAATATTTAAATGATAAAGTGAGGTGACAAAGTCAAGTAGGAATATTTGACCTATAAGAGGAATGGGTTAAGTGACCTAGAAGATGTTATTTGGAGAGTATAAATAAGAGGCAAGGATCTCTCATTTTAGATCACACTTGAGCATATTGAATATATATAGGTGACTGAGGTAACCAAAGGATATATAAGCTGAATTTTAGAGGGTAGGTGAAGAAAAGAAGGTTGGAATTCAAGGGAGGATAAATTCTTTTGATGATGCCTTCTAAGGTATGTTATTTACATGTCATCTCACCATTTTCGCAATAATTTTTTTTTCTATAATTATTCAGACTGTGAAATTGATAGGCCATTGAGAAAACATATCCAAGTATCTTTGGTAAACAATTCAGCGTGTGGGTCATTTTATTTTTGGAGTTACACTCCGTGGAAAATAAGGTTTGTGGCTAGTCCTGAAACTAGTCTAAAACAGGTGTTTCAGGTAAAAATGTCATAACTTCTTAATAACAGATGCAAATTCAGTAAGACAAAATTTGTTGGTTAGAGTAAATTCCTTAGTATGTTGTGTAACATTTTCACATCGATTCAACAAATATTCCATGCGGGGCATTCTCTACAAGGTCTCTCTCTAGAATAAGCCAAAATTCAGCAAGGTATCCCATTTTTACTATAACTCCTTTTTTGAGAGGTTAAAAGTAGTGACACCTAGAGAAATTGCGTAAAATGCACTGAAGAACATTGGGTATCAGTTTTAGATATTTATTCATTAGAGGTGCAAAGTTATGATTATTTCAAGTTAGGGTTGTTGACTAATCCAAAACTAGTCATGTGAGACTAAAGAAAAGTTTGATGAAAATGCTAGTCTCTTGTTGTTAAAGTTAAGGA
>JZKD02S2139660.1:373100-389172 GCA_000966675.3 Picea glauca
TAATAAAACTTTACATTAAATCATCACCATCAACCAATCATCACATAGAACCTGATAATGCTTCTTGAGACTTCTTCAATTTCTGAAATTCTTCAATTCTTGGAGTACTCTAATCATGTATATAATATTACTCAATTTATTCTCTGAAAATCCTCCAATTTTCACTCTTTGAATCCTCCCCAAAAAGAGGTTATAGAAAGAATGGTAGACTTTATTCAATTCTGGTCTATTCAGAAGACCCAACTTGTATAGCATGTCCCGCGCTCACTATTTAACATCCGATTATGAAACTCACACACAAGAAACTTAAGTCATTCCTCTTTTCAATGGAAGTGGTCCCACTTCATTTGGATTCTATATGAAGAAGTTATGATTGTTTTACTCAGAACACTTGTTTATTGACTAGCTTCAGGACTGGTCACAAATCCTATCTTCCACGGAGTGTATCTCCATAATTATAGTGAATCAAGAGCTGAAATTTTTACCAGAGGTACCTTCATATGTCTTCTCAATACCACAACTATTTCACCATCTGAATCGTTCTAGAAAAAACGTTGTAGAAAAAATGGTAAGATGACCTAAAAATAACATACCTTAGAACACATCACCAAAAGACTTCATCCTCCCTTGAAATCCAGCGTTCTTTTACTTCTTATTTCCTCTGAAATCCGACTTGTATCAAATAAATGTATAATGATGTTTATTTATACCATTTATGTCACTTCCTTTTAACATTAGGTCTGACCTGACACTTTCTTATTTTGTAATTCGTTTCTTTAATTATCTTCAGGGCCTACATGTACTTCCTTCTTCAATTCACTTTGTAATCTTCAAAAATTCATTTTTCCTCAACCATGAGGATCCACGTGACGTGCCACATATCACCAGAAACAACATGATGTATACTATCCATCCATGGGTGTTGTATCTGCACGTGCATTTTCCTTCATGTCCAAATACCTTCATCAATCTTGCAGTTCAAAACCCATGACTAGGGTTGGCATCAATGACAACAACCAATCTTCCAACATACATGGCATATTCATGCTCTCGGGTAGCATCTTCAGGGCTGTAGCAGGTCCACTGAGCTTTTGCCATCTCTATAACTCGATTCTGGAGCATTTTTACCTTTTTGTCCAATACCTACACTGGTTGGACCTGAAAGTCTCTCTTTGTCTCTACCTGAATCATATGTCAATCAACAACATGGTTAGGATCATGTATATATTTCTTTAGTTAAGAGACATGAAATACATTATGCACATTCATGGAAGCATACAATGCAAGTATGCATGCAACTGGCCCTATTCTGTCCAATATTTCAAATTGACCGCAGAATCTGGTTGCCAGTTTTGTATAACTACCCAATTTTAAAGAACTTTTCTTGGGCTTCACTTTCAGAAGCACATGCTCCCCTACTTTAAATTGTTTAGATGTCCTATTCTTATCTGAATAAAATTTATGTCTATCCTGAGTTGTCTTTAAATTTTTCTTGATCTTAAACATCTGGTCTTCCATATCCTTGAGCAACTCTGGCCCAAGTACCACTATGTCTGTTGGGTTGTCCCGGCTCACTGGAGTATTGCATTTCCTACCATACAAGGCTTCAAATGGGCTCATTATCAAATAATCTTAATACCCATTATTATATGCAAACTCAACCAAGTGTAAGTAATCCTCCCACTTAGATGGCTTATCCATCACATACATTCTCAACATCTCTTCAATTATTCGGTTGACCCTCTCTGTTTTTCCATCTGACTGGGGATGGTATGATGTTCTAAAGTTTAGATTTGTAACAAATCCTTTAAATAATCCCCTCCATAAATTGGAGGTAAACTTTGTATCTCTGTTCGAGACAATTTTCCTAGGTATCCCATGCAACCTAGCAATCTCTCTCATGTAAATTTATGCAATATTAGTCGTTGTATGTGTTGTCTTTACAGACACAAAATGAGCAGCCTTTGTTAATTTTTCAACCACCACCATGATGGAGTCATGTTGCTTATTCGTTATGGGTAATCCTATGATGAAATCCATGGTGATCACTTTCCATTTCTTCTTTGAAATGGTTAAAGGTTGTAGCAACCCTATTGGATGCCTATGTTCAGCTTTCACCTTCTGACATTCCATACATCAAGTGATGTAATCACCAACATCTTTTTTCATTCCTGGCTAAAATAATTGGCTTCTTACTGCTGTAATTGTTTTCTAGTAACCGAGATGTCCAACATAAGGAACATCATGCATTTCTTTTAATACCAAATTCCTCAGTTCTCTGGAACTAGGAACATAGATTATATTCTTATGCATGAGTAATCCATCCTCTTTTATCTCATACTCCTCTATTTTTTGTTGTACAGCTCCTTGTTGTAAGCTTTTCTTTCCCTGTAGATAATGTTGATCTGTAGCAAGACCATCTAAAATTATGCTCTTCAAGTCTGACTGATGCATACTCATAGCAGTAGCATGCATGAGATGCAGTATTCTACTAAGTGCATCAGAAAATTTATTCTCTTTTCCTTTGATATGCTTGATATCGGGGTCATACTCACTTAAAAATTCTAGCCATCTTGTTTTCCTGGCATTCAAGCTTGGCTGTTCAAAAAGATATTTCAGGACAATGTGGTCTATCCTTAATTCAAATCTCTTCCCCATGAGATAATGCCTCCACATCCTCAAGGCGTGAACAATGGAAATAAGATTCAAGTCATGTGTGGCATAGTTCCTCTCATTCTCCTTAAGATTTATGGACTCATAACCAATGACATGTCCATTTTGCATGAGGACTCCCCCAATTCCTTCCTTACATGCATTTGTACATACCACAAAACTTTCATTTGGGTCAACAATATTTAACACAGGCGCACTAGTAAGTAATTCCTTCAACATATTAAAATTTTATTCACACTTAGGTGTCCATTCAAATTTAGTTCCCTTCTTTTGCAAAGATGTGATAGGATGAGAAATCTTAGAGAACCCTACTATGAACCTTTTGTAGTAACCAGCTAATCCCATGAAAAATCTGACTTCTAACTCATTTCTTGGTGTTGGCCATCCTCTAATGGCTTCAATCTTCTCTGGATCTACTGCTATGCCCTGCTCTGAAATAATGTGTCCCAAGTAATGAATCTGCTTTTTATAAAAAGAACACTTACTCAACTTGGAATACAAATGATGTTCTCTTAGCACTTGCAATACCAGTCTTAAGTGATGTTCATGCTCCTCTTCAGACTTAGAATAGATAAGTATGTCATCCAAGAGAATTATGAAAAACTTATCCAAATAATTTCTGAATATGCCATTCATTAAGCACATAAAGACAACTGGTGCATTGGTCAATCCAAATGGCACCACTAGAAATTCATAATGCCCATACCTGGTCCTAAAGGCTATCTTATGAATGTCTTCTTCTTTGATTCTTACCTGATGGTATCCTGAACTTAGGTCAATCTTTGAAAATATCCTTTCTCTTTTTAGTTGATCAAAGAGGTCATCAATTCTGGGTAGAGGATACTTATTCATTTGTCAAAAGTCAATACACAGCCTCAAGATTCCATCCTTATTTTTGAAAAAACTTATTGGTGCTCCCCAAGGTGAAGAGCTTCGACATATGTACCCTTTCTTCAAAAATTCCTCCAACTGCATTTGTAATTCTTTTAACTCTAGTGTGCTCATTATGTAAGGTGTTTCTGACACCAAGGCAACTCCTGGAACTAAATCAATTGAGAAATCCATCTCCCTTCTTGGTGGAAACCTTGGTATTTATTGGAATACATCCCCAAATTCATGTAGTACCGCGAAATCTTCAAGGCTTGGCCCCTTTGTATTTTTTGGCTCTTCCACATGAGCTGCATACAATTGACATCCTTTTATAAAACATCTCTTCAGTTGTAAGGCTGAAATACCCCTTATAGAGATGGGTCTTGGAACTCCTTTCACAGTGCTTTGTTTTCCATATCCATCAAGACATGTAAATGTCTTGTTATGATAGTCTAGGACAACATGATTCTTTTCCAACCAATCCATTCCAATTAGAATATCATAAGAATCCAATGGTATGATATTTAGATCATCATTTGTATTCACACCATTAAGACTTATGGAACATCCTATGACCATATCATGGATTCTCCTTTTGGTTCCAATGGCTAGCTAAACCAAACTTGATTTTCCATGGTTACTTTTCTCCAAATGTAATCTATCCACTATTTTAGGATCAATGTAATAATGAATTGCTCTTGATTCAATCAAAATAGAAACATGATGATTTATGATCTTACCTTCCACCTCAATCATATTGGACTGGTATTTTTCTTGTCGATCATCTAAAGTTGCATAGATTCTTCCCATATATTTGAATGTTGTATCCTCTTGGATGTTGTGCACAGTCTTCACTCTGTCCTTTCTGTGTAGGAAATACTTGTACAGGTGATCTTCTTTGCATCCCCAACATTGGATGGGTGGTATTCCTCTTTTTCCCAAGGAGTCTTCTTTATTGGAATCACCCTTATCATATTGATCTTGATGATTTATATTAGGCTCATTCCTATTGAATGGAGGTTTGAATCCTTTCCTCCTCTGATTGAGCTTCTCCTTCTTCTTACCCTTCCAAGATTTCTGTAGGGTTTCTCTTCCCTATCCTTGCTCATACAGGTATTTATCCTTCCTGATGGCCTCATTCAAGGTCTTTGGCTCATCATACCTAATCTTTTCTTTATAAAAGCTTGGCAGTCCACTCAAAAACCTCTGTATATTTACCTTTTCATCGTTCATAAACCCAATGTATTTTAACAATCCCAAGAATTTCTTCTCATATTCTACCATGGTCATGCTTCCTAGCTTGAGTTCAAATAAATCCTGCATTTTATTGTCATAGAAATTCTCTGAGATGTACTCCTTCTAGAATTACTTCTTGAACTGCTTCCAAGTGACCATACTCTCATTAATATGTTAAACTTGCTTAAGTTGATCCCACCACATTGCAACTTTCCCATGTAATGGTAGGTGGAAATCTTGGCTTCTAAGTTTGATGAATAGTTATGCAACTAAAAATATCTCCTGAGTCCAAGTAACCATGCTTCGACATCATCTTCCCTTTCTCTTTCACCATCAAAGGAGGGTGTCTTAAGCTTCCTCAGATCTCCTTGCAAACTTTCCACTTCCTGTGTCCTTTGTTGGTGCCTAATAATGGACACCTCTAGACTGCTTATGGGATATTCCGATGCATAAAACTTTCTTTCTGATTAAGGAGGTGAGTAGTGTCTATGAGTTCTGCTAGCACTTCTCGAATAACCAACTCCTCCACGATCCTCTCTTATGTCATGAAACCTGCCTTCTTCCTCTTGTTTTGAGTTTGATCACTTCTTTGTTTACCTCTACAACTGATTTAATCTCTACAGCACTCGAGAATTTATCTGACTTTTCTCTCTCATCAGTCTCTCATTGTCTTCTTTATAGCTCTGCCCTTCTATTTTTAGGCTTCTTACGGTTTCTATTAATGCTTCCTTATCTCCTTTCCCCTTGCATCCATTGGACTCTATCTTTGCATTACCAACTCTAGTATTATGGCCTTTGGCATCCTTATCATGGTTGGAGGCTCCATCACCTTCTTCCATTTCTTCAATACGCATTTTGAGTGAACGTGTTTAACCCCTTAATTCTGCAAAATGTGCATGCGATCCTTTTGTTAGAATTATACATATGATAAACAAAATTTGTCAAACCATGTTACAGGTCTTTTTTTTTCTTTTCAATTTGTGAATAACATAGATGTATCAATCTGCATCATATAAAAGTTTCATGTTGTCCTTCAGTCGATAAAGAATTCAATTTTGTAGAGGCACTTCTTTCAAACCACCTTCCCAGGTGACCACGACTAGAAATCATGGTTAAATCCTTCCTTATCACTTTTATGTCTCTAAAACAACCAATTTGGCCATTATCCCTTCTTCCCTCAGCTCTCAACTATATGTCACCATGATCATGACCCTGAACTTACCTGAAAAAGTGCTTATCCATGGCTTCAGGACTTCGAAACTTCGGAAACTTCAACCAAGACCCGATCAACGGTCCTTGTCTTCATTCATGATCAACGATCGAGATCCACTTCGGGACTCTGTGCTTCGGGAGTTCGACACTTTCGACCTCAGCTTTCCCTCGAAGTACTTTGTACCCAAATTTCAGGATCAGGCACCATGCGTCCTTCTCAAATCAATGGTTCTAGTCCACTTCGGGACTCCAGCCTTCGAAAGTTTAAAATTTCCGTACTTGCTTCTTCCCGGAATGCTTTTACCCAGAGTTAACTATCTGTAGATGCATGTCCTTTTGTAGATTAATGACTGTGAATCGCTTCGGCTCTTCAGGCTTCGGGAATTTCAGACTCTCTTCCCTCACTCTCTCTTGAAGTGCTTTCACCCGAAGTCGGCAATCCATCAACGCATCTCTCTCATAGATCAATGGTTGTGAATCTCTTCAGCTCTTTGGGAGTTCTCAACCCAATGCCAAATGTCACATTTTTTCCTCTGAAGTGCCTAGTCTCTGAACTACACGATCTTTCGCCACGTGGTGAAATACTAGAAGAGGACACGCGGCTCAATCAGGAGGGTGATAGGTGTCACGTTCTAACTGACATTTCCATCCTCCACATGCTCAAAACTTATTGACACGTGGCACACATACCATGTGTCCACGTCATCCCTGGTGACGTCCGCAAGCAACGTAACTTCAGAATTCTGGGTCTACATCACCTCCAGGTGATGTCATCGTGCCCCACCACTTTATCTCTTCAGGCTTCGGGACTTCAGGCTTCGAGAGTCTCCACACTAGCAAACTTCCAATTCTCTCGAACTCCAAATTCACGAATTAGCCAATTTTTCGACATGTGTCTCCCTTATCAGACGGTCACTATTAACCCCATACTTCGGGACTTCGGGAGATACTTTTGTAGAGATCAACGACTCTTGCTGATTTGAGATCAATGGTCCTCAATTACTTTGGGACTTCGGGTAATTATTTTCCTAGTGCTTCGCTCTGCAAAACCTTCTGAAGTACTAAGTCTCTGAAATGAGAGATCTGGCACTGCGTGTCCTTGTTGATGGATGGTCTATATGAACTCTAGGATTCAGACCTTCGAGAGTTCTAGATTTTAACATCTGTGTTTCTTCCAAAGTGGTTATCTGTCGGAGTGTAGGATCTCCTGCCACGCGTCCACCTCGATCAACGATCTAGATCTACTTAAGCTCTTCGAAGTTTCGATGGTTCAAGCACTATAATGTCACATCACTAAATGCCTTTCAATTTGTGGGGGCATGCATCAGAGGTTTGGAGTAACCCGCCTTTTTCCCCCCCTCAGTGAAACCATGGTTTGGATTGCGGGACCGCCTTGGGGAATTTACTCCCATTCAACTTAGGCTCCCGTAATTCCTCTTGGCCCTCAATCTCTCTCTCTAATGGGATCTCAGGATTGTGACTTATCCTTTTCTTTGCTTTCATCGGACAACCCCTGTTCACCTACCCTCTAATCCAACGATCATATATATCTCTTGATCCCATAGTGGTGATCTCTCCCGAATTCAAAAGGGATGGTCACGAACCTTCGAACCCTCGCAAAGGAACTCTGACATTCTAGCTCTTGTGTAGACTCTGCAATGCCATTCCTCCTTATCTTTTCAATTTCACAGTCGAAATTTAATCTCGATCGTGAGACTCTAACCAACAGAATTGGCCCATACCGGGCCAGTGTTTCAACCAGAAGCTCTGATACCAAACTGTAACATACCCAACCACCCACAGGCTGAGGTATGCCACCTTCAATCCCACCCTGGGACTTATTTCTCTTATCGATACCTTTTTAAATTAATAAGGATTCATAAAAGAAAATGATTTAACCACATGCACAACAGTAAACAAAAAGCATGCATATTATAAATATGTAATCAAATGATAAATAAATACAGAGAAGAATACACTCATATACAGGTAGATAATACCATAAAAGAGAGAACTTATCTTTATAAAATAAGACACCAACTGGTTGCAAACCAAGGATGTTCCACCAAATCGTAGATGCTATTGTTCCCAAAACTCAACAATAGTGTCACCCCCAAGCCAGGGCTATGAATCCAAAAGGACGGTTCTAGAGTCTTACTTGCCTTCGCAACCTAGTCAGCACTCAAGCTCTCATAGGTTTTCCCAGCACTCATAGCAATCCAAGTACCCAACTAAATTCTACCCATCTTGCACCACCCAAAAGAATGGACCTCCACCCTTCTCTGCCATGTAGTCCCTCAGGCAGTCCTTCTCCTTATTCTGGGCTCCAGCCCAACTGGTCCAGAATTTCAATGCTGGAATTCTCAAGACTCGCAGTTGTGAACAACGTTGGACACAGGCCAATGCATCTTAGACATGAAGGCCTCAAGTGATGGATGGATCACACCAGTAACCACTACAACCAACAATATTGTGGCTAATCGTCAGTAGTTTGGTTCCCTTTCCCAAATCAAGACGCAGGTGAGGATGGATCCATGAGTGATAGGTAAGAATGGAATGAATGAACGATTGAGAAAGCAAATGAAGGAGTGGACAAGCTATCAGTTGAACCCCTCATCAGACCAGAGGCAAGTTTAAGTAATTCATTGGGAATCAAGAACCTCCTGGCCTTCCCCAAGAATCCCACATAACTGATCAACCCCCTTAGACCAAACGGTAATTAAAAATAGGAAATAAACATTTATCCCCTCAAGCCCCCTCTATTGTGGAATCATGTGCCCCTATAACTCTAGTCGTTGTTTGTATAACATCCAACGAGTATGTATTATTAATAATGATCAAGTCATTACATTTATTGGGCACACTAGCCTTTTAATAATTTTTTGGGCACTATGGCCTCTCAGCAATGTAGCAATACATTATTTAAAATGGGGGTTCGAAACCCGAGGTGTTACATTGACAAAGTGTCCTCAGACACATAATTTTATTGATAAGGAAAAAGTGATTACAATCTGAAGTGAGGACTCATAATCAACTTATTAACCTCACTTGAAGAAGGAGCTTGTTTATATAGCTCAACTCTAAACTAAAAACTAGGAGAACAACCAATTACATGAGTATTATAGGTGTCCTTTACATAGACGCTAGGTGTCCTTATCCTAACAAACTAGAATAAACTAATTTCTAAGAACATTTATTCTAGAAAATAGTTAGACTATGGAACTTTAGGATTATGAGGATAACAAGAACTACAAGGATATGAACTAGGTCTGATGACCCTTCGGTCCAACAAGTCCTGTACCTGTTTCTTGATTTATTTCATTTCTACAATCAAGATTATGTACATTCCCACATTAGGAAGGGGAGAATCCTGTTGAATATGCATTTCATGTCGAATTTCCCTCGTAAGAGGTAATCCATATAGTTCATGAAAGACCTCATCATAATTAGAAACAATATCAATTAATTATTTATTATGGGAAGGATCACATCCTTGGAAGGCGTCAGATATTCCAACATCCTTTTCTCTTACAACCATGAGTACATATCTCTTATTAGTGTTTATGAGTCTTTTCATCTATCCTGCACTAACAAGTGTTATGTTAACCTTCATGTTGTGGGCTCTAACAATGTATTCCACTCCTCCTTTAGTAAGGTGACATTTTTTCTCGTGATGAAAGAAGACTACTTTTCTATCATAAAGATATGGAATCCCTAACACTATGCCACATATATCAAGTGAAAAAACATCCAAATCAACTTCATCAACCAATTTTGAAGAAATAGCAAATCTAACCCTACACTGCTTGGTGACATTAAGTTTTGCTTCGTCGCATACCCAACCAAGAGGCCAAGGCTTTGGATGTGGTTTGTTTCAATACCAATTTTTTGACAAGTGTCTCAGATATTAAGTTAACATGGGAACCTAGATAAAAAAAAGTATCAATCTTAGTATGCTTAGATACAACCCTTATGTGAAATAATCCACTCATGTTTCTTTCATCATAATGAGATTCATTAGTGAAAATTGAACTAGCATGAAGGGGATATTTACCTTGTACTCCAACCGCTATGATCGTTTCCTCATCTCTTGAATCATAACCAATATCTTGTTGCACTGTAGCAACGTTATTTGTCTTCCCCTTTCCACCGAATGGCTTT
Source organism: Picea glauca (assembly GCA_000966675.3). NCBI lineage: Eukaryota > Viridiplantae > Streptophyta > Pinopsida > Pinales > Pinaceae > Picea > Picea glauca. The sequence continues at coordinate 383,253 of JZKD02S2139660.1, forward strand.
AGTCTCTTCTCTGGATGTAGTTTCCAACAATGCTCATCGTCGTGTTCATCCTTCTTGCAATGAGTGCAAGATGGATTTCCTTCTCCTTTATTTGTAGTGTCATTCTTTTTGTCCTTTCTTTTAAACTTTCATTTAAACTGATTATGTGGGAACTTGTAAGGATTCTTTGTGGGATCGTCTTGAACATTCTTTCCTTTGTTTTCAAGGTGAGTGACTTGCACACAAACTTCGTCATGACTAGTGGGGTTAAAAAATAGTAAAATATGACGAATATAACTATGAAGTGTGCCAATATACTTCATTAAAGTTTCATAAGAATCTAAATGAATGTTTAGTGCAAGTGCTTTCTTCCTAAATTCTTTCATGAAACTTTGTATTGTTTGACCTTTACTTTGTATTAAAGTTTTCCATTCCATCATTGCTTTATGTAAATAACCCAATGGATAAAATTTCTTCCTTATTGCTGATTTAAATTCTGACCATGAGGAAAGAAGATTACCACACTTACTTATTTCCTGAAGCTTTCTCTCCCACCATATGAGAGAAGTTCCTTCCAGTCGAAGAGAGGATAATTTCACTTTTACTTCCTCTTCATAAATCTGTTGTACACAGAAATATACTTCAACCTGTCAAATCCAATTATCTAGTTTTTTAGGATTAGCATATCCATTAAACATAGGTAAATACAATTTTACATCAAGCTTTAATAATGACTTCTTAAAAGAGGCTTTATGATTAGCATTAGAATGATGAGAATGATTAGAGGAAGAAGACCTAGAACTTTATGGTGAATATGGAGGCTCAATAGTGTCTCCTCGAGCTCCTTAGTTCACTAAAGCATTTTCATCTTCTTGTGATTCCTTTTTCTTCTCTTTCTTTTTCATCCTCTTCTTGTATTCTCCATACATTCGCTCAACCATTTCTGACATGTGATAGAAGACCATATGTAATTTTTTCTCCTATTCATCAGATTTGTCCTCTTCATCTATTTTCTTCCTTTGATATGCACGACCAATCTCTGGGTTGAAAGTCTTAAGTGTTCCTTCACCATGTTTATGCTTGGCCCTAGTAAGCATTCACACTCAACAATTCAATTCAAAGATGACTGCTCTGATACCAACATGATTCGGGATTTTTTCATCAATGTGAATTATTAAAGAATTGTATTAAATGAGCATAGATTGAAGTGAACCATAAAGAAGGAAAATCTCAACAATAAAGAGACATAAGCATCAAATCTGAACACAATAACTTGATAACAGAGTTTGTCCCTGATGGACTACGTCTCCGGGTCCTTCTCTCAAATGGGTAGGCCTTTTTATTAACTTAGAAAAAGAGTATGGAAAAATACATAAGTATACCTCATTCTGAAATTAAGCTACAAAAGTTTTTCTCAGATCAGAAAATAGACAACACCATTGAATTCGTGGCCTCCAATTACCCAAAAATGGCTTTCTCCACGCCTCAATCTGAATCTAGCACTTACAGGCCGAAGATAAATTTAGTCTCAGTTTACGTGCCTACAACCTTAAATTAATTCATCAAAATTGTCCTCGTAAAATGTGCTTGTTTGTACCATCGTGCACCCTACCTCTCACCCCGTGCATTTGAGAAATTCCATTTTTAAATAAAAATGCAAGAGGAGATAGAAAAGTGGTCTGTTGGCCTAACAGTTGACAGATGTTATTAAAATCTTGGTGGTTGGGGAGGTCTTGGGGTCAAACCCGTGGGCCTCCCCCTTTTGGCTAACAATTACAACTAAGCTGCATGGTGGCACTAACCACCAAGATCATTTCCAAACCTGGAGGATATGCCAAAGTTGTGATTCGAATATAGTGGAATTTTGTTGTTTACTTGGTGAAGCTTGATATAGCGGGATCAACCACCAGATTTGGTGGAACCTCCGCCAGATTTAGTGGACCAACCCATTTTTAATTTTGCAATTTTGGTTACTATCCCTCATTGGGCATTTTCCCGCTACCACATGGTATCCCATGACAAGGCCACATGGCGGCCATTCGTTGGCCCACGTCACCTCCTGCATGGTCCTATTACCACATCACCTTCCAGATGGTTGTACGGATGCCACGTGTCTACCATGTCCTGTACGAAATTCCACATGACTGTATGGAATACCATGTGGCACTTTTCCATTGGTCCACATACCAATCAGAAAATGCTAAAAATGGGTGACATGTGGCAACCTCTGGGGTTGCCACATCATCATGCTGATGTCATCATGGCACATGTTGATCGTTGATTATGCCACATACCCTATACGGATGATGAAATCATTTGTATTGATGTTGACATCAACATTATTGATGTTGACATCACCAGTATGGATGTTGACTCATCCCTGCTGACTGGGCTAGGTTGACCAAAACTTCGACTGTGAATATATTTTGATGTGTAACTCAGTTTGATGAACTATTTACGTTGTTGGAAATCTTGTGATGCGCTCTTTGCAATGATGCCAATTTTTCTGAGTTTTGAGGACTTTGAATTTTTTTTCCTTTCTCCACCTGCTGAGGCCATCCTAAGCTTCCTGAGGAACTTCTGAGAATTTTGAGTTATCCTTAGGCCTCTCTAGATCCTTTGAGATAAAAAATATACCATAACCATTCAAGAATGAAATGAAAATTTCAGATTTACTTACTTCACCAAGAATAATCAAGCAATAAAAACCTAGATTGCCAAGTAACTTCACCAAGAAATTATCCAAGTTGCAAAATTTAGCCTCTGAGACAAGTGCACCTCACTATTTTAGCAAAGAAATCCCAAATAGGGTGCAAAATTCAGACCACACTTGTTGTGTGATGAGTTATGATGAAAAATGAGAGTACTTTATCTCAATTTATACAAAACAGGTGACATTTAATTAATATTAGGTCAAATAAAGGCCGACCTGGCCAATTTACAAATAAATTCAATTTAGACATAAATAAAATTAGTTAACATCTAAAAACATCTTCAAGGGTGAAATCATGCCCTTATAGGGTGATGTTGAGCCCCTAAGGTGGAATGTTGGGCTCAGGCTGCAAAACATTTGGCCTCCAAAGGCCCTAGATAATTCCCACGCATGCCACCCAGTTCACAACTTTTCCCAAAATGTAGACCCTAGCTCTCAATGAAATCCAGGGTCATGATCATGACATCCTAGGATTTCAAAGGTCAACGTCCATCTGGAAGAGAAATATCCCCTGGGTCTAGGTCTGCGACGATGCCTTTAAGGTGATGTCCTTATTTCTTCCCAGTGCAAATCTCTGATGTATTCTTGCCCTTGGCTGGGGTTACAACATCCATCTGTGGTCTTTAATCCCCAATGAAGGTCCAAGCTAATCATTCCCTCATGTGTACCTGTCCAACAGGAAAGGTCCTACAACAACAACAAGTACACCCTCTAGGGGTTCATAAGTCACAAGGATCATAACATGTAAATCACATCCAATAATCAAATTACCCAAGCATATGCATCAAACCCTCATTTACCCAAACAAATTCTCAAAGATGTTATGCAATTTAACAAGTCAATTTTAGAGAAGCTCTCAGGGTGTCCTATTGGGATAATCCTCCTTACGTTTGGGGTGTTTTCCAAGAGAAAGACAATCCAGGTGATGCAATTGTATAAGGTGGCATGGGGTAATTTTTTTGGCATGGTGTGCAGTGATAACATGGAAATGTAAGTCTTACATGTGGGTGCTTGTTGGTTGTGGAGCCTAATTATATTCCTTATTTAGAGGTCTTTGTTTTCAGTTGTGTTTATACCCCATGAATACTTTACACCTTGAAATAATGTACACTCCTCCATGCGGGGGAGTGCAAAGGGGTTTTAACCCCTCTGCGGGGTCCGAGGGCAAGTGGGGGTTCAGGGGAAAAGTCCCCGAAGGAAAAATTACCTCTTAAATGTATATTGTAATTTCATTGTAAATATGGACCGTTCATTATAAGGTCACAGATCGGACGATAGAAGTTATGTTAGTGTATTTTTCCTTAGAAGGAAACCCTCTTTTATGAGGGAAATGTATTGCGATTATGTATCATGGTGAATATTGTATTTTGAGAGAGGAGATTGTGAGAGAAAGAAGAGGAATTTACAACAGGTTTGCTATAGGTTGTATCTCTTCATTTGATGTATAATAATAAAGGAAGGACCTGGCAATTTCTCTAGTGGATGTAGCCCACACTTGGTGAACCACGTATATCTGTGTCTCTATTGTATTGTGTATCTTCTATGTTTTATTTCTGGATTTGTTTTATTTTATTGCTCTGCGATCCTTTTTTTCTAACAGTGCCTTTGTAGAGGGCGAGATGCACCTTGTCATAAATGCCATTTTTTCCAAGACCATTTACTATCGTTGACTCTTAGCTTTATTATATTTTGATATTTTTCTTTTGTGCTTCAAGGGAAAAGTTGAGGGACACTATCTTGGCTTGGTGACCAGACGTGAGAGCATTATCCACAAACATTTCAAGGAGATGAGAAGGTTGGCTCGTGATTAGACCACATTTCTCTTGGTTATGCCACCAAGAGACACTACCCTAGTTTGGTGGCTAGATAGGTGGTAGTTTCATATCACTACTTTCCCATTGTCATAATAGGCCAACTCGTGATGAGACCTCCTATCCACCAACTAGTACCTTGAGTGTTTATTTATCTTATAGGTTCCCTTTTATTAACGAGAAGATTTTTACTGCTTTCTCAGGAATCCCTGGGTGAAGCATATCGAAGGTTTCAATATTGGCTTTTAACTCTTTCCAACTAATTTTACCCTCTGGGCCTTTATCCCCTTCATACCACAAGGAAAGGTACAACCCTTCCTAGGGTGGCCAATCCCAATGCCTGAACAAAGGTAGGGGGGAGGTGAGAGGAAAAAATATGGAAAGTGGTAAGTATGGAGGGAATGAACGATGACCTTTCACAAACCCACCTAGTGGAAAACCATCTTAAAGGGAGATAAATTTACTAGAGCATCATGTCACCCTTCCAGGTATGAACAAGTCAAAGAGCATAATTTCCAAGAAACACTATGAAATGAGAGAGAATTCAATGCAAAATATTCAAGTGCTTTAAGAATCAGAGTGACACATACCATAATACCTGGACTCATTACCTCATGGAGCAAGACTTACTTCTACTTCAAGACTAGGCTGGTGGGATGGATACTACTGTTGCTAATAAATGGCATGCATTGAAGAAAAGAGGGGCCCTTTAGGGCCATGCTCAATTCATCCAACTCTCGACACTCCATGTATAGAACATGTGGGCCTCAAGAAATGATTTCCTTAGTTATCCCTGTGGTATGGGATAACATTTGGCTCTGACTCGGGGACATGTGCTCACCATAGAGTGCATGAGAACCTCAACATCTCTGGTATGACCTGTGCCTGCTAAATGTCAAAAAAATGTATTAGTAATCCTTAGGGTGGTGATAAAATAAAGAGCATCTCAAATCTAACATATGATCATGAGCATGCATATATACATATTGGAAAAATGCAATATGAAAATGAAACTATAATTATGATAACATGATATGCAGATGGTATATACAATGGATGCAAATGCCTACCTACCTCTAATTACATGTTGGTTGACTGTTAGGTGTAGTCTAAACAATTAAATCATCCTAGCAATATCCCATAATACTAGCCTATGTGCTTCATCATAAACCAAAACAATGACAAGTCAAGCACAAAAATAACATGAGTTAGAACATGTATCACATCATCAGAAATCATAAAGTCTAGCTCATGGAGGCAAGAGGGAGGGACAAAAATATGCCAAGTCACACTTCTAGGAAAGTTCTTGTTGTAGGAAAATCTGCCTGCGGACAAGTAGATCGACCTCTAAGGCTTGACCTTAACCCTAGACAGAAAAGTGCTTATCATGGACACTGAATTTCTTTCGAATCTATCT
>JZKD02S2139660.1:396894-408647 GCA_000966675.3 Picea glauca
CCTTATTACCAACTTGCGACATTTGCGACAAGTTGTATAGGAGTTGCGACACTTGCGACAAGCGAGAGGTATGTGCGACACTTATCCAGTTGAGTGATTTGGATGTGTAACAGTTCTCAATCCATCTTAGAAAGGGATCGTGAAAAATCAAGGGCTCAAAATATTGAGTCAAAGAGTCTGAAGGTTGGCTACCTTGGACGTCATCACATCCTGAGGTCTGGGAAAGGACTAGAAATAACCTAGAGGCTGATTGAAAATTTTCTAAGGGAAATATGAAAGACTAATATAATAAACTTCTTCTTAAGTTATTCAACCTACCCTTGAATTCTAAAAGAAATATTTTCCTCGGATAAAACTCAAGACAAGGGACATGTTTCCCAACTACACCCTTAGTGACATAGCAAGATAAATAAGTCGAAGGGAATTGGAAAACCTTGTCACAAGTACCCTACTTTGGGAGAGAATTTTCCTTGCATTTATCAATATATGAGAACAATGGTGGTTGATAATATTCTTCATAAAATAAATCCAAGTTCTCAAAGGGATACTCATCAAAATCCTCAAGGTATGACCAAAGATCACCAAGAGAGCATAGAACTAGGTTACCCTTGGAGATGTATGTAACTATATCATTTCCTTGTTTCCAAATGTTAGAATCAGTAGTGACCTGATATGATAGTTATAAAGGTACCATTTTGAAATGATCCTCAATGTCATAAATATGATCCCCATCATAACCAATTACATCTCATTTACGTTTCCCAACATGTATGAACTCTTCAATATTATTAACCATGTCATTTACTTCGTCATAACATCAAGGGATTAAAGAATCGAAAGGATCCTCTAATACTTATTTTCTTTCCAAATCACAAAATAAGGCATCATCAAAATCTTCGAAAGGAAAACAACTCACCCTATTAACTTCTTCCTGTGCAGGAGCTTCGGAGATTCGGATAACTTCAACAAATATAAGAGCAAGCATTAGTGCCTCATCTTGATGACTTTCCCTTACATCTTCAACTTCATAATATGGAGGGTCTATCTCGTCCAAGGGTTCCCTTTCTTCTTCACCTTCTGAATCATAGAATAAGTTATGATCAAAAACCTGAAAAGGAAAATGACTAACCTCATCATATTCTTCTTGTGAAGAAGGAAAAGGATTTGGGATGGTTTCATTAGAGGGAGGAACACACATTAATACTTAATCATCATGTTTAATATCTTTAGGCTCTCTCTCTCTTCAACCAAGTTCTCATTATCTTTACTAGAAGAATGAGTAAATTCTTGTTCTTTCCCATGGGATTGGTAACATTCATTAAGATCCTTCTCCTCAAAATCTTGTTGATCAATGTCTTGTTCCCTTATTTCCTGGAATTTAATAACAAAGATCTCAAGGGAAACTAATATCTCCATACTAAGAGTATATGGGATATCTTTGGGGTAATCAACTTTGATTCCTGGAGTAAAGAGGTGGTCTTCCTTGAACAAGGAGATATTTTCCTCGATTTGTATAGCCATGTGATAAGCTTCTTGGATTTTTCTTGGCCTCTTTTTATTGAGGAGAAACCTTAAATGCACTAAGAGTGCATTGGTGTAGAGGTAAGTGAGGTACCTATCTTCAAGACAATGGCTTCTAGGAATTTGTTGTAGCAAATTATCGAACCTAGTATGCAATTCCTTGACAGTCTCATTCTTAGTTTGCTTCATGTACTCAAGTATTTTTATTATCATGTGGATATATTCTAATTTAATACCCCATTTCTCAAGAAAGGTTTTTTCTAACTGGTCCATAGATGTGATGCTAGCATTAGTGAGATCATCATGCCATTTCCTAGGATTACCATGAAGAGTGGTAGAGAAAAAAATCATTTCCAAATCTTCATCATCATCACTGATAGAGTGGAGTTGAAAGAAATCCCAAAAATTATCCATGTTATATTTGGCCCTAACCCCATCATTACGAGTGAATCTAGGGAGCCAATTTTCATACCTTGGAGGAATTTGTTGAGGGTAACCCAAAATTTCACTCATATCTAAGGGTTTAAAATTACATGGGTCTGATTGAGAAGCCATGGTTGGATTTTTCATTAGTGGATTCAATAGATAATCCTTTTAGGGATCATCAAAGGGAAAATAGTGAATCACCCTCAGTGGACTCGCCAGGTAAGCTTTGTGAAGTAAAGGCTTTTAATAAATTCTTACAAAAAAAGTGTCATTCTAGGAAAATTTACTCGATGCTCCCCAACAACGATGCCAAAAATGTTATCGCACTATATTTACTTTCCCAAATCCCAAGGCAAGTGAGGAAAGATTGGCGTAACAAGGGGGTGACCTGTCACTGTCACCTTAATAGGAAACCCCTTTTTGTTTAGGAGTATATCAAGATTACCCCAAGGGAGACGTCCCTTGTGACCTAAAGGGATGATGAAACTAAGGCAAGGATGAAAGAATCCCCCCCCTATTATAACCCTAAATTACACCATCCATGCTTACCTGGCATCAGGCCAACTCATTGCCCTTCATCGCCAAAGCCATGCTGAACAGATTCTTTGAAAACCTCTCAAACCAAGTAACCCGCGCCCTAACCCACTTCTGGGCGTGTTAGAACACTGGCAGGCCTTATACTGCACGCGTTGGAACGCGGGCTGGCCTACTACAGCCAGTGTTTACCTAACAAAGCAAAAAATTAGGAAATTTTCTACCGGGACGAAAAGATTTGGGTCAGTTAACTGGAACTCCCAGCCATGCATGGCTGAGAGTTCGTCTAAAACCCTAGCTCCTTCTAGCCTATAAAAGAAGGGGTAGGGGTACTATTCAAAGGAGGAAAATCATAGCAAAGAAACTCTACCCAATTGCCAAATCTGTTTTGTCCCAACCCTTTAGCCTTTCCTCAAGCTTTAGGAGAATTCAAGAAAAGCAGTTGGAGGACAAAGAAGGGGAGGAGCCCAGGATCAGAATCGAGGAACGGTGGCCGGTCTCTATAATCATTGTAAGTTGATTCGTCTTGAGATTAATAAAAATATACTTTTCCCGTCTCAAATACATGAGTCTTATATGTTTTATGTGATTTGTGTTTAATCTCTAACCCTCTAGTAGAACAATAGCATGCATGCGTAGTTTTGTCTTGATTGCAGGATCACTTTTTGGAAGGAGCAACAGAAGCAAGGAGATAAAGCTCAATGGAGGATCTACACCAACCGTCGATAAAAGGTTAGTTGGTTCTTCCCATGTTTGCTTGTGAAAAAGGGTTTTAGGTTGGGGTAGAAGGTTAAAAGTTATTTCTGAAGGGTCATGATCTGCATGCAATTTTAAGCCCTAGCTTGTTAGTCCGTAGGGTAGACTAACCCCACAACAGAATTGGCGACTCCACTGGGGATATTTACTCTTAGGGTTTCCCGGATTTAGTTAAAGGTTCTTGGGTAGTTCAAAGAAGTTCAGTCTCTGTTTCTTTGTTTATTTTGTTTTCTGTTAGGTCAAAAGCTAGCAGGGAACCTGGTTATCAATACCATTTTTCCTTGACTGTTGCTTGACACTTTTTTCTCGGGACACACAGAGGTACACGCGGCCTGCAGAAGGCCTGCACGCGTGTAACCCGTGCCCTAACCTTCTACAGCCCGCGTTTGAACGCTTGCTGTGGTGGTTTCAGTAGCATGTAGAGCCCAGGAAGCTTAAGAGGCAGTCCCCTCTTCCCTATCAGAAGTTTACCTTCTCAAGGGGCTTTCTGGATCATGTCTGGATCTTGATTGATTTACTGTCTTGCTTTCAGTCTGCCTCATTGTCTTGGTTATTTTTTACATTTATTTTATTTTTTCAAATTTTTCTTTTCTGTTGAAGTAGAAGCATCCAAGCCTTTCGGAGACCCTGGTTGTCAATACTAGAGGCCTCTTTCAGGTCTGGACTGCCTGTGTTTGATTTTTTCTTTGATTTTATTCCTACACGCGGGTTGTTTCAGTTCTACTCGCGGGTACCTACGTGTTGTTGTAGCTCAGCACGCGTTTGAACGCGTGCTGTCTCAGTGACAGTCGCGGGCCTATCTGGTGGCCTTTCAGCCTGGGTGGGGCAGTCATCCCCTCCTGTGGTGAGAAGTGTGCCTTTTAGGGTTTGGAGTCTAGGGTGCACAGTCAGTAAGTTAGGGCCTCATATCCTTAGCTTGTGTTCCGCTTACTTAATGTTTTGATAGGAAAGACAAAAGGAAAAATTTTTTGTTTTATGGTTTTTAGACAAGTGTTAGAATTGGTGCTTTCTGGATTGCTTTTTTGCATCTCTGCTCTGATTCTTTTGCGATCTGCGCTTTAAAACAAAACTTTATTTTGTTTTCTTGGTTTTTTGCTTGTCATCATTTTCCCTTTATTGCGTCATTTTGCAATTAAATAAAAAAAATATCTTGTTTCATTTTCTTCTTGGTTTGAAGATTGTGTTGTTGTATCAGTAGCTAGGAAGAAGTCTTTTTGCATAAGTTTTGGCAGTGCATTTAGAGTATAAGTAGCTCGCTGATCTGAGCGAAAGTCCTTTATATTTACTGCATGAGATCTTAGTAAATGTTAAAAGAAAATAAGTCTTTCTTGTTGAAAAGTTGTTGGTTTTTCATTTTTTGTAAAAGTTTTTTTTTCCAAGCATTTCTTATTCATTTTTCTTTGAGTATTTTTACACACCATCAGTTTCACTTTCATACCTTGCGACCTAAAAATCCCATTAAAAGCAACGCTAATTAAAATCAAGTAGACTTTTTGTTTATAGGGTGCATACACTAGCTCAGGACTAGGGCCTTGGAATAGGTTGGAGAGTAAATTCTCCAAGGCCACCCAAACTGAACATTGGAGTCTGTCAATAGGGAGTGTATAAGTCCAGTTACGGAAAGTTATCCGGGACCCCCCTCTAACACAGGGGCTAAACACGAGGTCGCGTAAGGAAAGGTAGCGGAGATAACCCCTCCAAAGCTGGACCAAACGTTGTGGAGAACACATATCGAGGATTTGTTAAGGGATTCCGTCGTTTGCATTTGCCACGGAGCTTCATGGGTCTCGAATCCGTTCGAGGTCCTTAGTCGTCTTCCATACCATTTTCTCTCGATACCCTTGACAGGTTTCGGGCTTGATACCCTGCTCATTGTGGTCTACCTGACTATCGATTGTACCCGCCTGGTGATTGTTCACGTGATGGCAAACTAGTTGCCTATCTTTTCTAGGGACATACACAGGTGATTGTGGGGGTATACCACGGTACCTAGGATAGACATCGGGCCACACTTTGTAGAGTATACCCAGAGGGTGCTTCCATATTCAAGTTGCACTTGCACCGGTAAGTTGCTCTAGTGTTGGTTGTTGTAACTGTTCTTCCAACTAGTTTAGTGCTTGCTTGATTAATCTTCTAGGGGTTTTATTTTAGTGTGTGTTATTGTTTGTTTGTGTAGAATACCTTAGTGTGTCATGAATCTTTTCACATAGTGGATAATTCGGAGCTCCACCTATCACGAAGGCTTCTGGACCTGCCGCAGATTATACTGGAGCCACCCCCGCCACCATTGAGGCGGAAGCTAGACCAACAAGGGTCTTTCGAAGCAACTGGGGCTTTTGATCCCGAAAAACTTCCTGAGGAATCGACTGCCAATCTTGGATTGGTTGAAACCTCCAACACTGATATCTGGACACCGGTTACTGTACCAGTCCAATTTACCGAATTCTTGTCAGTACCTCATACAGCTATGGCAACAGACGATGCCACTTCCGCAAGGGATTCTTCCATTCCCATCACTGTTGCTACCACAGGAGAAGCTTCTCCTAACTTTCCTTTGTCGACGGTCTGAGCCACTATGGTCTCGGCCGCAACTATGTCGCACAGTGGACCGACCCCATCTATCGCGGCGGCCACACCTCCTTACACACCTAGTGCAACAGGCCCACCGTTTTCATACGGTATGCCCAGTTCGGGTACAAGCCCTGTACTCACTTACTCCACTTTACAGACTTTGGGTCTGGGGGCAAGGAGCTCTAACACTCCCCTGCAAGGTCAACTTGGGGGCATTCCTGTCCCTTTCAACGCTTTTCCTTACGCTAGAGGTCACATCCCTCCTTCGTCCCCTTCGCTTGGTGGTCCGCATCAGTAGTCCGCCGGGCAGCCTGCACATACGAGTCCATTTGTAGCAGGGCGTCAAGGAACACCTGCGCAAACTCATCTGGTAGGTTCGTCACCGTTTGTTTGGAACGGGATGTTTGGTAATAACACTTTCGCATCCGCTGCTTTCCCAGCTGGGGGCACACCCATTTTTGGACAGTCTACACCAGCACAGGGTACTATTCCTGCACCGGGGGCACATATACCAGGACCTTGGAACTCAGGACAAGGCTCTGTTCCTTCCTCTGGAATGCCAATCTGGGGTAATTATTTCCACAGTCAATGGAACCCCGGTCAGACTTCTATGCCTCTCCCGTTGGGACCGGCATGGGGTAATCCTTCCCAAATTCCGTTGAACACAATGATTGCCCAACATCCTATGTCCTTCATGAGGAATCAGCCAATGATGTCTCCTCAGATGCAAAACCCTTACGCTGGTCAGGGCCATGGTTTCTACCAGAACCCCAGCCATCAACCAAACTTTTCCTGGCAACCTGGTGCTAGCCAAACTCCAGGATCCCTTTATCCAGGCTATCAGTAGCAACCAAAACTACCATTCTTGGCAATGTTACACTTGCTAGATTTGACACAATTGTTAAATGATCCTATCTATCACGATCCACGTTGGCCTCCTATGCCAACAAAGTTGCCTTCGGACATTCCAAAGTTCGAGGCCAAGCCTAACGAAGATCCAGGTGATCATGTGACTACTTTCCATCTTTGGTGTTCATCGAACTCACTGAAAGATGACTCCGTCCAGTTGCGATTGTTTCAACGCACTCTTATTGGGAGTGTCATGAAATGGTACATAGAGCTTGATCGTTCATGATACTCTTCTTTTGGTGAACTGGCGATGGTATTCCTTAACCATTTCCAGTTACCTGTGAGATACGACGTCGGCACAGAGTTGCTAGCCAATTTCGAGAAGACGACAGCGGAACATATCTCGGATCACATTCGAGAGTGGCGATGTCGAAAGAGTCTTATCAAAGTACCAGTCCCACCAGCATTCCTGCTGGAGTGGTTCATTAAGTCCTTGGTCCCATAGTTGTCCAAAGATGTCACAACGTCCGGAGTTTTCTCTGAGGAAGACGCCATTATGAGGGCTCAACAGTTTGAGCTCATCTATTCTCAATCTGGTTTGTTATACAACATCTTATCAGATGCACCACGTTCGATACTGGAGAAAACCAAACAGAGAGTCGGACCACATGCCGATGGTATCGTTGGCTCAACACAAACCAAGCCCGCTGAGAAATTGACAAAACAATTGCAACAGTTATCTATACAACACTCAGCGGCCAGCTAGACTACTGCTTTGGCTGCTCCTCCTACCCAAATGTCGGAAGTACACTCCATGCAGACGACTAACCCAAAGGCCAACCAGTAGCCTGAAGGGAAGAAAAAACAACATAAGAGGGGTAAGGGGGATAAAAAACCAACTGATAATGTTGGCGAGGGCCCCACGGAAAAGAGGAAGGCGAGGTATCTGTGCAACTTGTGTGTGGAATATCACCTGACCCATCTATGCCCTCGACTTGCGGAGGCCCAGAAGTTTGTCACACAGCAACAACAAGCCGTGTTGACTAATCCCTTTTAGGATGGGAAAAATTTAACTCAAGCCTCTGCGAGTGGCGAAGGGGGCATCCAGGAAAAATGCCCTCCTCCAAACAATTCATCTTCCGTGAATGTATATATGGTTAAAAGAGATGCTTTCATAACGACTAGAGCGCACGACTATAGAAAAACAAGCGCCCCTGAGAAAGGCAAAAAAGCCGAGATCCCATCTCTTGCTCTACAGATCGAGAAGACGTTGGGTTAAACAATGACATGCATTCCAAAAGGTGCGTTTAAGCGAGATTCTCACAATCCAAATGCAAGGGCCACCCAAAATTACTCTGTGGTGGAAGATTTATCACAAACCCCTTGTGTCATGTCTGCTTTGGAGGTCCTCCAAAGTTGCCATGCTCAGAGGAAAGCCTTGTTGACTACTTTAGGCTCTACTGAGACTTGTAACCCGGGCACCATCATGTTAGATACGATTGATTTGAAACCTTTTTTACCTTACCATGTCGCGTTTCATATAGTAGTGGCTCACCCCACGAAAACTTTTACACGGAATATTTTCCGCACGGTGGTAGACGAGGGCACTTCGACTTGCGTTATGTCGTTATCATGCTGGAAAGCCATTGGTCAACCTGATTTGTCTCCGTCACCTACTCTCCTCACTACGTTCGATGGTCGTTCTTTCCGACCGGATGGCATCATTCCTTCCTTCCCAATGTAGTTAGGGGGGAAGACTGTGTGCGTCGAAGTAGAGGTAGTTGATGCCCCCATCGACTACAATCTATTGTTAGGTCGTAGTTGGACTTATGCAATGCAAGTGGTGGTTGCTACAATATTCCGAGTCTTATTGTTTCCACATGAAGGCCAGATAGTGACTATTGATCAGTTATCCTTCTCTTGACCTGACCCAGCCTTGGGGGCATCCACGGTTCCCATGGTAGATAACCCTCAAGCCGGTATCGTCAACGTAGGAGTTGGTTTGTGCCCATCTTTGAGGGTACTTTTGATTACCCACCTCCTCATGGTGATATCAAGTTTATATAAAACCACCACAAGGCTGAGATTTTCCATGTTTCGTTGTTCTGCATGACTTACTTTGAGGATCCGTGGATTCTTCCTTCCCCATCAGTCACGATGGATGCGACAGGGCACCCCGGCATGTCCATGCCCTTATCGGCGGCTGAAGTAGCGTACTCTTTAGTCCAGCAAGCTTCACCTACCCCCGATCCGACTCCCGCACAAGAGTTGGATCCACTTCCAGAGCCTATCTGGGCTTAGGATTCTCTTATCGACACCGATTCGTTAGATTTAGTCTTGCCTTCGGACGAAGCTATAATTGAAGCAATGACTGGTTCGAACAAACCTTGGTATGATTTGCATCACAGATCACATTTCCTCCCAGATTTACACCGAATCAAGGCAGGAGAATTCACTATCACCATGATGGGAGATCAGCCTTGTCCCATTAACCTCTTAGCTACACAGGATATTTATGCTGAGGGCAATATGGTGACTATCGCTAAAACGATACCTATCGATATCTCCCGAAACCCTGGCGTCGTGGAAAATGTCTTCGTTGGAGCGGATTGCTCCCCCGAAGAGATTCATATTTACACAGATCTTTTTAAGGAATTTCGCGATGTTTTTGCTTGGTCTTACGAGGAAATGCCAGACATTGATCCGAAAATAGTTGAACACGAAATCACTACGTATCCTGATGCTAAGCCTGTTCAACAAAAACTTCGTCCAGTTAATCCTAGGAAAGCAGCAGCCATCAAGGCTGAGGTTGAGAAATTGCTTAAGGCAGGGTTCATATACCCTATTCACTTGACTCAATGGGTGTCAAACCCTGTGCCGGTCGATAAAAAACAAGGCACGATTCGTGTCTGTACCGATTTCCGTGATTTGAACAAGGCATGTCCAAAAGATAATTATCCAACCCCATTCATTGACCAGATCATTGATGAGTGCGCCGGTTGCGAGGCCTTTTCTTTCATGGATGGTTTTTCGGGCTATAACCAAATTCAAATCAAACCCGAGTACCAACACAAAACGACATTCATTTGTCCATGGGGTACATTCGCCTATCGAAAAATGCCTTTTGGTCTCAAGAATGCTGGAGCCACTTTCTAGGGGGCCATGTCTTTTGCGTTTCACGACTTCAAACATATAGTCGAGGCCTATCTAGATGATTTAGCATCACGCTCTCGCAAGTGAAAAGATCATCCTACACACCTCAGACTCATCTTTGAACGCTATCGCTACTTCAGGATTCGCTTGAATCCCAACAAGTGCAGCTTTTGCGTCATGTCAGGACGTTTGTTAGGTTTCATGGTGTCAACCACAGGGATCATGGTAGATCCTCTCAAGGTGGAGGCGATAATCCAGTTGCCCCCCCCACGCACAATTTTACAACTTCAAAGTCTTCAAGGTAAGGCAAACTTCTTATGATGCTTCATCGCCAACTATGCCAAAATTACCAAGGGCTTCATGCGTTTACTGAAGAAAGACGTTCCTTTTGTCTGAGACGAAACCGCGCAGCGCTCTTTTGACGCATTGAAACACACCCTTACAACCGCACCTCTGCTACGGCCACCGAATTATAACAAGGATTTCCTATTATATATGGCTGCCGCAGAGTCAACCATAGGCATGGTTTTATTTCAGAAAGATGACTCGTTTTCTGAATACGTGATCTATTACCCGAGCCGAGGCCTCGTAGGACCGGAACTTAATTATACACATCTCGAAAAACTTGCGTTGGCAGCAGTACATGTTGTTCAACGGTTCGGTCACTATGTTCTGTTTCACAAGACCACCATCGTTGCTGTCGTAAATCCATTCCAGTACATGTTGACACGACGAGTTATCAGTGGAAAAATCAGTAGATGGATGGTAATCCTCCAAGAATTCGACTTAGACTTTGTTTCAGCCAAGTCCAAAAAGTTTTTGGTCTTCACAGAACTTATCTCAGAACTTCCGGTTGAGTCAAGTGACGTTGTGCCTGAGGAATCGCCTATCCGGGGGGATATTTTTTTGATCGAATCGTCTGACCCCTGGTACGGAGATATACTAATCTATCTCCAGACTTTGAAGTGTTCTACCTCTGATTCTCATGATGAGCGTCGGCGGATACGCCATCAAGCCAAGAACTATCTCATACTCAATGATATGTTGTATCGGAGAGGTGTAGAATGTATCTTGCGTCGATGTCTCACTCATGAAGAGGCCGTCATAGTGCTCAACGATTGTCATACAGGAGCTTGTGGCGGTCACTTATCCAGGTTGGAAACAACCCAAAAGATCTTACGAGCAGGTTACTTCTGGCCCACGCTTATCAAAGACTGTATTGAGTCGGTCAAGAAGTGCCATCCGTGCCAAATCTTCTCACGGAAGATGAGGGCACGTCCAGCTCCGATGTTTCCTGTTATCACCGCCGGTCCCTTCACTAAGTGGGAGATTGATTACACTACATGCAACCCCCAATCAGCAAGGGGGCACCGCTATATCATTGTAGTTGTCGACTACTTCACTAAGTGGGTCGAAGCTATGCCGGTGTTCAAAGATGATGGAGAGACTGCAACTCTCTTCTTATTTAACCAGATCATAGCACGGTTCGGAGTCTCGAGAGAGATTGTCACTGACCATGGCAGTCACTTTCAGAATCAAATGATGACCGAGTTAACGTCAAAGCTTGGGTTATGGCAAGAACACTCGTCACCTTACTACCCCCAAGCCAATGGGCAGGTGGAAGCTGTTAACAAAATGCTTAAGACAATGCTACATCGAACCATCAACTCAGCCAATTCAAACTGGCATTTGATGTTACACTCGGCATTATGGGCTTACTGAACATCAGTTAAGACTGCAACCGGTTTCTCACCTTTCCAACTCGTTTACGGGCTGGAGGCAGTCCTGCCCATCGAATGTCAAATTCCATCTCTGAAGTTGGCAGTACAGTTATTGCCAGACACTTCTCCTCTTGAAGAACGGTTAGTACACCTAGAGCAGCTTGATGAACAACGTCGTGATGTGGCACTGGCCAACGAGGCTCATAAACATAAGGTTAAGTG
>JZKD02S2139660.1:440842-487612 GCA_000966675.3 Picea glauca
TATTAGTATCCAACTTAGCTTCTATTGAATCCATCAACTTAGATTCCATTGAATCCATCTTCTTTTGTAGTTCATTTATGTCCCTACGCATTTCTTCACCTTCATCAAGAGTCCATTTAGGATTTTCTGGAGGCTTATTTGGTGTATAAGGTCCCTTTTTCGGTGGCATGTTGGCCAAGTATCACTTTTGAATCTTCATTTTGAGGCGGTTCTGCCAGAAAATATTTATTATGTTCTATATCCCACGTTTCGGCCCTTCTGGGTATGAAACTTTCTTTTAGGTAGTTCTCTGATATTTCTTCTCTACAATGCCACAGGTCTAATCAAAATTGGATGTGTAAAGTGGAATTTACAGTAACTTCCTCACAACTTGTCGATTTTTGTCCTTTCCAGGAGATCTCACTTGTATAGCATGCCCCACAAAAAATAATTGATATCAAATCCTGAAACTTGCACCCAAAATACCACAAACTGTTCATGATCCAATGAAACCAGTCCCACTCAATTTGGATACTCTAGCAAGAAGTTATGATTGTTTTACCTAGAACACCTTCTTGAGACTAGTCAAAAGGACTAGTCAGATACCCTATCTTACACAAGGTGTATATACAAATTTAAGATGACCAAGAAGCTGAAAGTTTTACCACAGATACCTTACTAATTTTTGTAAATTTCCTTGAGAGTTCAGGTTCTGAAATGTTACAGAAAAGTTTTTATAGGCAAAATTCCGCAATGATTCATTTCAGGATGATTCCAGAACCCTATATTGTACAGGTTGTATCTCCGAAATTATAAGGCCTCAAGAGATGAATTTTTAACCCAACGTACCTTGATCCGTCTACTAAATATCTTCTAAGCCGTTCCTTTTGAAACATTGTAGAAAAATATTTATAGTGATAATTCCACGGTGTCTTAGATGTAGTAGCGAAACCCCAAGACCTTGAGCTCTGATACCATATGTTAAGAACCAAACATCAATATAGCATAGAAAAACCTTAGGAAAAGTACTCAATGCCTTGAAAAATATATAATTTCAGATAATAAGCCTCTTCGAGGGGGAAACCTTCTTTTACCCCACTTAAATGTTCAAGTACAAGATGATTCAAAATGAAAATGTATCCTTGGTATATATAGGAGACTAGGAGGTATAATTACAACTAATGGCCTAAATATGACATAAATAAAATAACATTACTAATCTAATATGCCCCAATTAAGGGGTAGTGAGCCAATATTAGGGCTTAACACTTTGTAAAGGGTGAGTTGCACCTTATCATAGATGCCATTTTTTCCTATCCCATTTACTATCTTTTACTCTTAGCTTTATAATCTTTTGATATTTTCTTTTGTGCTTCAAGGTAAGAGTTGAGGGACATTGTCCTGGCTTGTTGACCAGAGGTGACAACATTATCCACAAACATTTCAAGGAAATGAGAAGGATGGCTCGTAATGACACCCCCTTTCTCTTGGCTATGCCACCAAGAGCCACTACCATGGTTTGGTGACCATATAGGTTCTAGTGTCATACCACTACATTCCCATGGTCATAATAGGTCAGCTTGTGATGAGAACTCTTATACACCAACTAGTGCCTTGAGTGTTTATTTATCTTATAGGTTCCCTTTTCTTACTGAGAATCTTTTTACTTCTTTCTCAGGAATCCCTGGGTGAATCATATCAGAGGTTTCAATATTGGTTTTTAACTCTTTCCAACTACTTTTACCCTCTGGACCTTCAACCCCTTCTTCCCACAAGGAACGATACAACCCTTCCTAGTTTTGACAATCCCAATGCCTGAATAAAGGTAGGGGGGGGTGAGAGGAAAAAATATGGAAAGTGTTAAGTATGGAGGGAGAAGAATATGACCTTTCACAGACCCACCTAGTGGAAACCCATCTTAAAGGGAGATCAACTTACTAGGGAATCATGTCACCCTTCTAGGTATGAACAAGTCAAAGAGAATAATTTCCAAGAAAATGTTATGAAATGAAGGAGAATTCAATGAAACATATTCAATTTCTTTAAGAATTAGAGTGACACATACCATGATACCAGGACTCATTACCTCATGGATCAATACTTATTGCTACCTCAGGACTAGGCTGGTGGGATGGATACTATTGATGTTGATAAATGGGTTGCACTGAAGAAAAGAGGGGCCCTTCAGGGCCATGCTCAAGTCATTCATCTCTCGGCACTCCATGTATAGGACCTGTGGGCCTCGAGACATGATCTCCTTAGTTATCTCTAGGGTAGGGGATAACAAGGATACAAATATTCGTATGAGAATTCTATTCAAAAACCTTATACGACAAAGAACTTAGAAAAAACAAATCATAATACTTATCTAAAAATTTGTAGAAATTTCAATTCCAATAAAATACCTTCCTATGGAAAAGAATAAATGGAAATGATTGAGAAACATTACTATGTGAGGGGAATTCAAAAGGGTATTATTATTTTCTTTCTCTTAAAATAAATTGTTGGTACTTGTACCTTCCTCGGTAAGATGCACTGGATTTGAGGTATCACCAACGTGTTGAATAAGAGATGTTAAGCAGTATGATGGGTTTCCCTTGAACAATAAAGGGACCTAGAATGAAATTGCATAAGATAAATTGGAGGTTACAAGTAAACAAAATAAATAAGCATGAGTTTTTTTAGTCATATTTCAAGCATGCCAAACGAAAGACAATATGAATGGTGCCATACCATTTTTGTAATACAAAGAATAGTTTATGTTGATTTATATACTACAACATGATTAAAACAAAATCAAATTTATCTTGAAGTGTACACTATAAAAACTCTTGGAAAAAAATATTACAACACTATAATGATTATTTAGAAAAGAAGGTCGAACGAAACTACCAAAACGATTATGAAATTTTCCTCCAAAAGGATTACACAAACTTGATAAACTTAGGGTAAATTACAGAATACACAGTATAGTATAGATTTTAAGAAAAACATTGTCAAAGGTATTGACACTATAGAAAACCAAGGGGTCTCATGATACAGAAGAGGTAGTTGGCTGAGAGTTTTTCTAAAATATGGATATAGTCTTGGAGAGACTACGTGTGATAATAAAAATCCGGCTACAAAACAATTCCCAGAAGATTACAAGCTAGTTTCCATCCATATTTCAACGGAATATCTTGGACAAAACTCAATACAAAATGTAGTTTTTATTAGTAGTCTCCCTTAGGAAAAACCCTATTCTCTATAGGTTGGTTCTAATTTGTTTTTAACCAAATCTTGAATTTTACAAAAGCATTCAATGAAACAAAATCAAGGATAACACTCATATACATGCATGAATGTGATATCAAGTACATAGTATGATATTAAGTTATTACCTTCAGTGATAATAGACTTGTCCACCTCATTAATTTAACTGCAATGGGAATAAATAAGTGTGGAAAAAGAGGTCCATGTATGCAAAAGGCCATACAATAATTTGAATACACTATCCGACGAGGTTTCCACCAAAATAACAATGATACATAACCTTTCTTTTATAGAGTATTGATAAAACTAACCAGACTATGCAGAGGAACAAATCTTGGAGGTAAGTGATAGAATTGAATGTTGAAAATGATACTAACGATCATAGTCAATTGGGAAAGGATCCTCAATCCCATTGTCATTTGTATACAACGATTTCTACTTCTAAGACATGTGACAATTAGGATAGAGGAGTAATCCCATTGGTCATTAGGAAATATTAACCCGCCCAGGTTGTACCTGAGTTCTCAAGAAGTAGACACATTATTTTCCTCATAAATCCAAACACTCAAAAGACTATATAATGAATTAAATATTTCACTAATTCATGTACTAGACAATGCATTACACCTTTCATAGGAAGTATTGTGTTCTTACCTTCAAGTACACCCTTATATCATTTCCCCTTCCATAGTTCATGTCATGACTTATTCAATTCCGTGGTGGCTCATACCTAAGGTTTAAACCTTGTTTCAATTTTAACAAAAAAAAATGGTGTTGAATGCATATAGCACTAAAGAGGAAATTCATTTTTGGTAAGGCAATAATATTTTTAATAATTGTTGTAAGTGAAATATTGAATATAAGGTCAATATATTAGTGAGATATATAAACACTTAGAACTACATGTATAATTTTAAGGTAAGTAATTTACCTAAGCCTTTCATAGATCATCCTAGCAAAAAAAACATTGTATGAAAATGTGGGTCTGTTACATTGCTAGATGGAAATGGGAACTTGGTGATGTGTCTTGAGGGTTGTTTGAGTTTTCCAAAGCCTTGAATGGCCTATAAAGAGAAATTAAATTCCGAAGACACAAGGAAAACCAAGTATACAATGCAATATATCAAGTGGAAAAGCGAGTTCATCTTGTTTTCCCTAATAAAAGTAGTAAACATAAATATATATCGGCAAAAAAATATAATGAAGTTGCTATATAAGATGCCAAATGTCAAGAGGATAATGTGATAAATAAAATAACAAAGAAATAGCATCAATTCAACAATAAAAATTGTGACTTTAGCATGATAGTGTGACTGTAAAATAAAAAATCTACAACAAAGGCTAACATCCTTAGTGGCTGTAGAAAAACAAGCTAAATATCAACAAAGGTAACCGATAAAAATTACTCCTAATTAGCCTAAAACGTGTGCTAGGGTTAGTAGTTGTTTAGGGAGAAATTATAGCTAGTTCCTAGGGTTAGTTTGGAGGGTTCCTAGGGTTATAAGGTTAGTTGTTTTTCAACCCTAGTGGCTATAGGTTAGTTTTGTAACATCAGTAAATATAGCTTAAGTATCAAAGAATAATATCCAAATGAGAGACTTGAATACCTTGACTTTTCATGTTTATCAATGCAGTATTTTGTTTCTCCAATGAAACGACTAGTGCCTTTGATTAATGGGTTAATGGGGTCACAATATAGAGAGCTATATGTACTACCTCATTAGGGGTATAAATCCTTTTATTCCCCAAAGAAAGTTTCCTAGCTAGGGTTTAGGATATCGAGTGTATGCCCTTATACTTCCTTAGAAAACCCTTGGAAAACATGTTTCTATGATAGATTATGGTGGAGCTAGGTAGGTTTGTATGCCCTTATATTCCCTACTTAACTTGTCAAATAACCTTGAACTTTGAGCAAAGAAAATAAAATCAAGTGTAGCCTTTACCAAATTCAAGTTTCAATAAGATAAATTCTTAACATGCCAAGAGAAACCATAGTAAAGAAATAGAAATGACCTCCATAAGCTAGTGCATCATTATCATGTAGCAAATAACCAAATATAACACCATACCATAGCACAAGAGAGAAAAAATATTGAAGTTAGAGAAAATTTCAATCCTTAGCCTCTCACAATGGGAGAGATATGTTATGAAATGAGATTCACATGATCTCTATTTATACAAAAACCTTAAAAAATAGTTTGTCCACTTATCAAGGGTAAAACATAATATAAGGGGTCAAAAACCCTTATCTCACCCCTTGCATCAAATAATGATATTTAATTTTCACTTTAACACAATAGAAACCCTAAAAATAAGATGATGTCACCCCTTTAGGGGACGTTTTGACCACTTGAGCAGGAGGAAAATGGAGGTAGTTGGGGCTCCTTGAGCCTCCTCATCATGTGTTAGGGTCAATCCATGCCTCCTCCGGTCAAAATATGCCAATTGTCAATGTGAAATAACTCCATCACCACAAAACCCCCTCAAGCATGACGTCAAGCCTCAAAAGGTGATTTGTTTTCCCTCCTAAGCAAGTTGTTTGGGTAATAGAGGTTGGAAAAGGTCTTCCATGATGCCATATAAGCCTCCAAATTCATGTCTCTATGATCCAATATGTCGGCCTACAAAATACAACCCATGGGATCCTTTCCCCATGGAATCCCAAGCTAGGCTTGTTCTCCCAAAAATGGCCACCAAGCAAGGTCCTGTAAAACAAAAGGGTATTCCCTCCAAAGATCTCAAGTCAAAGATATCATGACAAGTGTAAACCACATATAATAAGAAAGGAACCTAAACATGTGCATTCAAAACTACTTTATCAAATTAAACAAATGCTCAAAAACCCTATATGATTGACCAAGTTTAAGTATGGGAGGGGTTTCATAAAGGTCCTATTGGGTAGACCAAAACCCTCAAGTAGGGGATTCTCCAAAGGATGACCTTTCAAGGTAATCTAGTGGATGATGAGGTTGAAGGGGTGTATAATTCATAGGTTGATGAGTTTCATGACATACAAGGGATCATATTATCTCATTTATGGGTTCCTTTTTAGAGGGTGTGTGGCACCTTCATTTTCTATGGACTTTCTCCCATCCCACCCTCCTGCCATTCTTTCTTCTTATATTTCTTTCATGTTTTAAAGAACAAGTTGAAGGTCGTTGTCCTAGATTGGTGTTTAGATAATGACAATGTCATTCACAAATACCTTGCAGAAATGAGAATGTTGGATCATGATGAGACCCCCTTTCTCTTAGTTGTGTAACTGAGATCCATTACCCTGGCTTGGTGATCAGATGATGGTAATGTCATACCACTAAATACATATGATCATGATAGGTCATCTCGTGATGATACCTCCCATCCTCCAACTAGCCCATTAAGAGTTCACTATCTTTTATCTTTGTAGGTCCATCATTTATTATAGATAATCATTTCATTTCTTTCTTGAGGATACCTAGGTGAAGCATTTGGAAGGTCTATATTTATTCTTTTATCTTTTTAGCCAACAACAATCCCTTTGGGCCTTCAACCTCTTCTTCCCATGAAACAGGGTACATGCCCTTATTGGGTCACTAAATTCAAAGGGCTCAGAAGAGGACAATATGACGAGAATGTAATGAGAGGAAAGTGGTAAGTATGGTCTATTATGGTACAATAACCCCTCAAGGGACCCCTAGTTTCAAACATTCCCCAAAGGTTTTCCACTTACTAGGAAATCTATGACACTCACTAAGGTGAAATAGGGTCAAAAGAATAATGTTCAAGTAAGCATTCTATAATCAAAATAAGATTAAATACAACATGTTTAATTGCCTTAAATATTAGGGTGATTACTTGCCACAATAGATTACTTGTATCGTATGGAGAAAGACCCATATTCCTTCTATAAGATAGTTGGTGTGGTGGATGTGCTGGAAATGGATCATAATGTGGTGATAGAGTGAGCTTATGTATGTGCAAGTGGACACTGCTACTCATGTGGTCTCTTGGCACACCATATCTGCAACTTGAGGACCTAGAGACATCATCTTCTTAGTTATCCCACAAAATGGGGATAACAATTACACATGTTCATCTGATTCATTTGACTCATATGAATCATCTTATTCTTTGTTCCTTAGCTCAAACCACACCTTCTCTAAATCATTCTCTATTTGAACTATCACTTCATACTCAGACTTCCTTTCGACTTCTCTGAAGAACACATCTCAAATGCACACTATTTTCCTTGTTGTAGGATCTCGGAGCTTATATCTTTTCATTTCTTCTTTGTATCCAATGAAAATATACTTGACTATCTTCTTATCCAACTTTCTCCTATTTTCCTTAGGAACATGCACAAATGCATCACAACCAAATACTTTGAGATGTGAAACAGAAGGCTTCTTACAATACCATACCTTATGTGATGTCATGTTGACTTGTGTTGACAAAGGAGACATATTCACCAGATATTTTGCAGTATTAACTGTCTTTTCCCATAACTATTTTGTGAGCCCAACACCACTGAGCATGCTCTTTTCCTTATCCATCAATGTTCTATTCATTCTCTAGGGGACTCCATTATTTTTTGGGGTATATGGTATGTTATTTTGGCACGTTGTTCCACACTGCTTATAGAACTGCTCAAATTTGTTTCCATAAAACTCACCACTGTTGTTAGTTCTCAACACCTCATGGATGATTTTAGGGGATAAATTTCGCTCATGGGCTAATTTTCCATGGTTTTTCCAAAAATAAAATTCACTATTTTAAAAATGATTCACCCAAATTCTATAGGATAAAATTATTTTACCTTAAAAATCGCCAAAATTTTATAAAATCATTAGAAATTTGAATATTTTTACAAAAATATCGCCAAACATTTATAGTTGGCATATGAAGGATTAGTAAGATTCGTCAAGGTTTCTACATTTTAAAATAAATTTCCATCCTTAAAATCATCCCTGAACTTAATATTCTTATCTCATGTATGGTTTTCTACAAGAGACTTAAAATCTTTGAATTTATCGAAAACCTTTGATTTCTTCCTCATGAAATATATCCATGTCTTCCTAGAAAAATCATCTATGAAGAAACCATGATACAGGGATCCACCAAGTGAAGGCATTGAAATAGGGCCAAACACATCACTATGAACCAATTCTAGAATCTCCTTTTCCCTTGTCACTCCAGATGGGAACCTCACCTGACTTTGTTTTCGATATATACAATGCTCATAAAATTCGACTTCTAAATTAAATTCAAGAAAATATTCTACCATACCTTTATTTCTCATAGCGTGAAGTCTTTTTTAACCAATGTGTCCCATCCTCTCGTTCCATGGCATGGTTGGTTTGACTTGATGAAGACTTGTCAAGTTGGTTTGAACTACCTCAGCCTGAGTTTAGTCGAGTCGGGTCGAAATAAATTCGACTTTAGGAACATCAATGTTGGTGCATCCAATAGATTTGACATTCTCTAACAACTTGTATAGGTTTCCAATCTGAACTCCTTTCATTAATACCATCACACCTCTGACCATATTGCACATATCCTTCTAAAATAGAGTGTGCACTCCTACATCACTCAGTTTGCTAACAGATATCAGGATTCTTTCCAAAACCATAATATGTAGCACACCTAGAAGGGTTCTACTCCTCCCATCCTGCAGTGTCAATCAGACTCTTCCTCATCTAAAAATTTTGGTTGTCGATTCATCCCCCAAGAACACATCTCCTCCTTCAAATCATTCATATTTGCAGAACCATTCTCTATCTGGTTTCATATGATAGGATTCTCCTAAGTCTATCAACCAAAAATCTTGATCCGACTATGTATTGGTCGACACCAGGTACACATCGCCTCCCTTATCTAGAGTAATCTTTCTATCAGTTGACTGCTTGGCATCAGTTCCTATACTGACTTCCATTTCCTTTGACTTGAAGTCCCTTTTGAAATCTATATTTACCACATTTACATCATCTTCTCATCGACTAAACAAGGGATTTAGATCTACCCTTCGACTTGGAATTTCTACAACAGATTTTTCGTTTATCTTTGTCATTTGGTCAACCTCTCACCACTAATGCATCTTTGGTCGATCCTTCCATGTTCTTCCTTTTCATTTCTTTTGACAGTAGAGATGCAACCACATCCTCTAGAACTAATGTGGTTGAATTAATCCCTATAGACATGACTAATCTATCTCAAGTGTTTGGCAGAGAACATATTAGGAGAATACATTTCTCCTCCTCAATTATTTTGATATCCACAAAATATAACTAGATTATTATGGTATTAAATAGATTTAAATGCTCAATCACCAAACTTTCCTCACTCATCCTCAGAAGATACAATTTATTTCTAAGGAACAACTTATTTACCAGATATTTTGACTGGTACAATCTCCCCAACATGTCCCACATTTTCTTGGTTGAATCTTCACCTCGGACGTTCAACAACACCGAATCATTAAGACAAATTCGTATTTTACTCCTTGCCCTTCTCTCGATTTTTTCCCATTCTTCTCTTGGTGTACCTGCTAGAATGGTACCTGGACATACTATTGGCCATTGTTCTCAATCTACAATGATGTTGAAATATTGTAAATTCGAAGAATATTCTAATTATATTTAAGTTATTATCTTATAGATAAAATCCCTATACATGATGTCTTTCTTCCTGGGATTCTTGACTATTGCACTACTCACTGAGGTTTGACTGCGCTCTACAACCTTCCTTGTGTTGTCTATTGGATTGCATTTTTTATGTGATGGACCTACCTCTGCTTGTTCTTTGGGCTTTTCCCCTTTCTTCTGTGTTACTGGAACTATCCACTGTGCAGTCCAGTCCTTCACTATCCATTCTACTTCCTCTTGCGGTGTCCAGTACCTCATTTCTAGCCACTTCTTATTTGTATATCTTCTAGACTGAATCCACATGTGGTGTCTTGAAGCCTTAAAGTTAGCAATTCCTTCATTTTCCTTGACTACAATTGGGATTCTTCACATGTTAGCTATCTTCTACTACATATATTCTAGGAACATTGCAAAATATGCATTGTTCTTTTGTTGGTTCTTAGTGTATTTTTCCTACCATAAGGTTGTATACCATGCTACACAACATTTCCCTCTTTTGTCCATAAAGGATTTGAATTTGGGTTCCTGCCAGCCTACCAATGTTACCAATATCAATAGCCAAGAGTAATGGAATTATGTCCCATTATCATGTTCATCTATGCAATCTATCAAAAATTGGTTCAATAAATAGGGTGCCCAACTTAATACTATACCCTTTGTGCATTGTACAGTTGTTGCTATGACTCATGTCGGGGCCTCTTCCTTTCTACACTTCCTCGAGATTTTATAGGCCATAATCTTTGTGGAAAACCTCTTCACAGGGTCATTGATGTCCTTTATCACTATGCCCATGTTTCCCATATTTTTCCCGAACTATGCTTTAACCTCTTCTGCAATCTCCTTGTCCCTTGCTTTGTTCTCCAAGTAATCCTCTCATTTTATGCCACTAGTTGGAAACCCTATTATTTTTCTATGAGTTCTACATATATATGGATTGGCCTGTCCATCCACAAGATACCTCCATGTAACCTTTCCAGCAATTGTTTCACACAATTTCCCACATTCTTATCTCACCTGAAATGTGGTATTTCCAACAAATTCATAATACTCGAACTATATAATCCTGTGATCCACTACACATGCTCCAAAATTGGATTTCCTGAGGGTCCTAACTCCTCCTTGTTATCTAAATATATTTCATGCTCAAGGTCAAGAAAATTTGTTGTATCCGCTACATCATGATATGCATACTTCAATTTTTCCACTTTTCCTAGCATATCTTCAACTACAAATACGACATCTGGGATATGAGGTAGCATGATATCCACTGAGGTTTGTTTTCTTGGAGCACCTGGTGTTTTTCTTTTTTGGCCTGCGGCAAGGTTTTCTTCTACAAGTTCTTCCTCGACTTCTTCTTCTTATTCACCCTTTGTTTCTTTCTTTCCTATAATGTCTTCGACCAGGAATTGTTTTGTGAGGGTCTCCTCAATCTTTTTTTATGTCTCCCCCACTCTTGCAGAGTTTTCTAAAATAGGGTTTGCCCTGCTATTAGGTTTTTTCAATTTTTGTTGTCCTGCGCTTTGATCCACTTCCATCTCTTCTACAACTGATTTTTCTTCGTCTACCCTTGTTGGACTGATCCATTCAGTCTATGTGGTGAGGATATCATCCACATCAACCACTCTAGTCGTTTCTTCTAGCAGTTCTTTACTTCTACGGATCCTTCGTTTGGACTAGATTTCGTGTTCAAAATTTGGTAGCATCATCTTCTTGTCGTCAGGAAAAGTCAGCTCTAGATCTTGGTCGAGTTCTTCACAATCTCACACTTACTTTGCACCTTTTTTTCTTGGTCGCTCAAAAATCACAAGTGTTTTTTTATTTTTTTGACTTTTCCCCTTTTATAGGCTCTGTCATTAATGCTCTGACACATCCTTTCTTTTCCGTTTACCAGTTTTCCTCTTTTTCGGTCATTCTTTGTCTCGTCGCGCGGTGTTTACTTTTATTGCGCGCAGTCTTATGAATTTTTTCGCACCAATTTTTCGTCTGCTACGCTCTGTCATTCTCAACTATCTATGTATTACCTATTCCTCTAACTACTTATTTTTTTATTTTTCTTCATTTTTCTACTTTCCTCTTTTTCTTTTAACTTCTACTATTTACAATATGTACAAGTCTACTTGCTTCACTGCAACTATTGAGGTTTAGTGGGTTGACTATCCCTATACAGTTTCAATCGACTACCATTCACCAGTCCTTGAAATTCCTTGTCTGCTAAGTATTGCAGTTGTACAACACCTCCATCTATGACATAATTTATCTGGTATGACCCTAGCCAATGTATTCTAAGTTTCCATGGGTGTTTCAAATATTTACTGTCATAGACGAGAACTATACCTCCTTCCTTAAAATTCTTCTTCTTAATGTCTATCATGACATGCTTTATCCTTTTCTTTTTGTACCTCCTGATGGAAACCTGCTATGATTCTTTCCTCTTCGAACTCCATCATTTGATCCAATCTTTCCTGCATTGTGACCCTTTCTGTCGTGTCTGTAATTGTTGCAATGCACATACTTGGTATCAAATAATCTAAAGGAACTACTACTTCCTTTCCATACACCAATCTAAGGGTTGTATTCCCTGTTATCTTCTTGCATGTAGTTTGATAAGCCCAAAGTATTGTTGGTACCTTCAAATCCCAATCATCTATGTTCACATTAAAAATATGTATCAAAGCATTCTCCAAAATCGTGTTAAATGCTTCTACTATCCCATTACCTTGAGGGTCATAAAGAGTTCTCTTTTGATGATGTATCTTAAACTCTTCAATAATTTCCTCAGTTTTATTTTGTTGGCATAGGGGCAGACCCAGGGTTCAATGCTTCAACAACGCACCAAAAAAACCCTAAATATCATCCCTTTCAGAAACACTTGCAAATCAGATGAAGTCTCACCCGAGGTATAAGCACGGGTGTTTGCAAGACTCAAATGTATGCAACCTAGCTGGGACATAGATCTATGATTACGCCACTCTAAAAAATCACTTAGCAGTTAGTATTCATCAGTATTTGACCCTTATTCATATCGCAGATTCAATCCCTAATTACATAACAACCCAGTAACCAGATCTAACACATCTAATCACTTAACATATGGAAAGAGATCATATATAGCATACATTAACATCACTAAGCATTTAATCTATCATACCAGATTCATATAGACATTCATTACTGCACTAAGCTTAAATTATATGAACAATATAACAACCATAATGCACAAAGAAACCATAGCACAGGATATATGTGGTTTACCCCAGCGTGCGGCTACATCCACCAATTCGTATCTTCTTTATTATCTTCTCTCAATATTCTATAAGCACAGAGCCATAGGAACCCACTCCTCATAGGACAAGATATTTGTACACACCTCGCCAGATCCTCCTTCCCTGAGTTAGGTTTAAGCACAAATCCTTCTTACAATCACTTGCACTTAGCTCTGCAAGTCTTAACACATAGTATGCACAAAGCCTCTAGCTCCGCACTAAGACAATTCTACTAGGTCTCTTCACTTAGCACACTCTATCCTCTTAACTTGCCTATATTTCTATTTATACATTACAAAATGGGCCTAAACATGGGTAAACCTATGGGCCGACATCCCATACCCATTACATAAACCCTAATACCAAAAACTGCCCTAAAAAGGGGCCCAGATCTTGCGATCTTCGCTTCGCTTGCGCTCGGCCTTTGACCAGCCTATCGAAGTCCCAAAAGAGGTCAAACATGACCAAGGTTCTCCAAAACTTGGTCAAGGGCCAATAGACCACCAACACTCACTTGTGACTCATCCCGAGTCACTCTGCTCTAGGTGACTCTGCCTCAAACACCTCGATCTTGGCTCGAGCTGCTTCGCCAAGGCCTCTTGCTCAGAAAACTCTTGAATAAATGCCTCTATCATAGGTCATTCCAAGCATTGTTCAACTACAGTGACTGCTTTTTCTAGTTCTTCTCCCCATCCTTCAATCTCCTCAAAAAGTAGGCAAGCTACATCTTGGACTGGCTGGAGCTTCTAAGTCACTTCCATGAATTTTCTTTGTATGGCATGCATCTGTTGTTGAGCCGTGGGCTGTACTTGAGATATTTTCATTCGCTCGACTGCTGACAAGGGCTTCAACTGCGTTTGTACTATTGTTTCTTGCTACTTTTCTTCCTAGAGTTGTGACTCCAATGTCTTCAGTTCAGGGTCCTCGGTAAGGCATTCATAATTCTACGCACTTCGACTGCTAAGTTGTTTACATTCCAAGGCTAATGCCTTAATTCTCTAGACTGCATTTCAGGTGGTTTCTTCTCGTTGGTCTCACACTTCCTGTGGAGTGCTTGGTACTTCTTGTAACTCTAATTCTGCTACTCTATGTTGAAGTTTTTGGATGGTTGCAGCAAGCTTCGCTACTTGACTCTCCACTGGGTCTTCTTCTATCTGTTCTAAGCTGTCACAGAGCGAAGTTCTCTATTGAATGCTTCTTTAACTCCAAACTGCTCCGTGAGTTGCTGCTATTTATCTTTCCGGATATACGCTTTAAATTCTTCGAAATTGATTTGGAGTTCATCCTTCTCTTGTTGCTCAACTAGACATTGCTCTATGAATTCCTCTTATGCCTGCTTCAGGGAAACTGTGGCCTATTCTTTTTCTTCCTACATGCAATGGAGGCGAGCTTCAGATGCATCAACTATTCTATGGATTTGGGTAGGCTCATCTACCAACTTTGTTTCTTCTGATGGCGAGGGCGCAGTGGACATTGCATGGCTAGAGTGAAGGGCTTGTTGTACCCCTCTCAGCTCTTCTTCTATTCTTTCGTACATATTTTCTTTTTTTTCTTCATTTCTCTACAAAATATATTCCAAGGCATCTGATACAGCTGCGATAATGAAGTCGAAGTCATCGACCATGAGCACAATTTGTAGCTTTGGCTTACTAGCTTTGGAATTCTTCCATGGTGTAGGTTTCGTTGGGGAAACCTTTATTTTCTTGGACGTCTCTGCCTCTTCAAGGGGATTCCTAGGCGATGTTACTTTTCCCTGCTTCTGCTTGTCTTCATCCCCTTCTTTCTCTTCTTTTTCCACTTCGTCATCTCCTCCTCCGTTAGGTGAATCAGATGCAGTTTCTTCTGATGTGATGTGTATTTCTTTTACATCTTCCTTTTTTTTCTTCTAGCTACTACTGGGTGCATCATACTCTTCACAAGTAACCACCGGAATTCCAATGAGTTCGAGGTCAGACAGTTCTGCATGGTTGAATGGTACTAGGAGTTCTTCAGGCTAATCCTTGGTGATTTCCTCCATGTCTTCTTCGGTGAGCTTGTAATAGGACTAAAGATCCTCTTTATGTTCATCCCTATGCATAGTAATATATATAAAATCCCTATCTACATGGAACTTCGCAACTAGTCTGAACCTGTCTAGGGTGTTCGGCATCATATGAGGGAAAGAATCAATAGCCCTCATTAACTACAGGTAGTAGGTATGGAAAACCACATTCAACTTCCATTTTTTCCCCATATCGCTCGAATACTAGAGCGCAGTGAACTTCACAGCTAGTGGCTCAAACAAATTAATGTTAGGGAAGGTCCCTCCTTCCGACATCTCCCAAGAAATGAACACGATGAGGATTAGAAGCCAGCTAAAGTGGAATTCATATCCTTGATCTTGAGCTTCGTGACAGTCCTTTTCTAACTGGTTGATGAGGTAACTCGCCCAATTCATTTGTAATCCTTCCACGCATTTTCCTGTGAGGTCAACAACGAACCCCGTGACCTGCATGGGTCTGTTCTTCCTTACTAGCTTACTAGCGATCAACTGGCAAGCTAGGTGCACTATTCCATTCTGTATGGAGGATACCTTGTAGCCTCACTTCCCCTTCTTAACATCGCCATAGGTGTCTTTAATCTTCTACGCCAAAGCGCGATCTACAACCTTCCCTGGATAAAAGTCTTGGGGATATGGTCCCTGCATTCCCAATCTGGTGATCCAATGGATTAGCATTGGATCTACGGTGATATGCTTGTCTAGCCATAGATAACTGCCATGGAAGCGTGATAGCAAGATTTTAACGCATGTGTTAACCTCCTGATGCCTTCCAAAATGTGCTATCTTCATTACGTTCAAGATAGTGGACCTCGCGATGTCCATAGTCCACGGCTGGGGGATGATCTTCAACTTCTTCCCCTTGGTCTTGATCAAATATTTGTGAGGTGCGAGCATGCCATAGCTCTTGTGGTCTCCTAGGTTATAGTCACTGATCTTCAAGGTTGGAATCCTCTCCAACTGCGGTCTGACTTCTTGTATTCCCTTCGGGAGGTAAGCAGTGATGACTGTGTAGTCAAAGTCTCTTAGGACACTATCACGAATCACCACACTGACCAGAGGTGGGATGTAGTCGGGCAGGATGGATGGGATTAGCTTCACATTCACAAGGTCATCACGATGCTTAGTTATTTTCTCATTCGCAGCTCAGAATGGTCCAGATCCACGAGCAGTCGACATGGATGCTTGCACTCCTCTCGTTGATGAGGCTTGGATGCCTATGAACATCACCTTCTCGTCCATGAGGTCTATTATAATCTCTTCGAAGGATTTTTATGCTGTGCTAATTTTGTCTGACATGCACACTTGAGATTTGATATCTCGGGTCAGTGAACAATACTCACTATAACAGAATGGATGGTAAGGTCACAATAATCACTGCACGAAATCAACTAGTTCTATGTGGGCTCAGGTAATCAAAATTGGCAAAAGTGTTCTCGGTGCAACACTCGAAAGGATAAATAGATATTATCATAATGGACTCTTCCAACGGGTAGGAATGCCTCAATCAATGCAGTTCCATCCATTATTGCGCGGTCCCAAAGGTCAAAGGGAGAATGTTCAGACAATAACTATGTTTCTAGCCATTCTGGAGCATCGTTCTAACGGCCATAATTCCTCCAACAGTCATATTGTTTCCTCATGGCTAAGTTCCAATATGTGCTGTACTAATATTTTGGTGAAGTTCAAGTTCTGGAAACCTTCCTTCTGCAAAGTCGTCTTTGGAACTTCTTGCAATTTTTCTAATTTTTCTCTCTTCTTGCTGAGCTTTCTAGCCTTCTTTCTTGTGATCTGAATCACTAGTTTACTCTTTCCATTATCATTCTTATCTCCTATTGGCATGATAAATTCGCATTATGGAGGGTCTTTCACAGGGTTCAAGGGTAATACTTCTTCTCTTTCTGGGGTAGGTGCTCTACTCTCTTGTATAGGCAGGTGTCTCCAATCTTCCTGTGTCCTTTCAACTTCGACGTCCATATCTTTGGTCCTTAGTAGATCTGATTGGTTCTCTTGTTCTTCCATTAAGTGCGTTATTCTCCTAGCCATGAAATCTCTTAGTTCTTGTTTTTTCTATTCTAGATCCTCCTCTTCTTCTTTCCTTCGTATCTGATCTTTTTCAATCCAGGTTTTTCCTAGAAAAATAGCAAATGGGGCGATGTTCTCAACAAACTTAACGATCTCAAATTCTTCTTCTGTTAAAGTTCCATGAGCACTCATAGATGTTTGGGTACGTCTTCCACATAAGGTTATCAACTTTCCTCTAAATAATCCTATTTGTCCTAATGAAGGAACCATAGCAGGATTTCCCAAAATTTCCCAAGTTCTTTCTGTCATGATATTCACCTGTGTTTCCTCATCTAGAACATAGTCTATGTCGAAGTATCCTATTCTTGTTTCTATGTAATCTTTCTCTTTTAATATCTCTAATAAAACAATTTCTCTGTGATCATTTAGGGTTTCTTTCATCTACAATAATACAGTCTCTGATTCTTTTTGGTTCTTAGTCTCTTAATCTTCCTCAGGGTTTTCTTGTCTCATATTCATCTTTTCAACATTAGCAATCATTCTAGGGAAATTCAAAACTTCATGTCCAGTAGCCTTACAACAAAGGAAAATAAGACCTCTACTAGGGAATTCCTTAGCAAGATGTCCTAGTATTCTACAACTATAGAAAAGAGTTAATCCTCTCTTTCTCTTGAACAATCCCCAACCTTTCATGTAGTGCGCACTGGGATCACAGTAACTAACTTGCAAAAAAATATTTCTAGGATCATGCATTCATTTGTTAGTCCACACATTCTTTCTATGCATAGGAATAACATATCTTTCATTATTTCTATCATATCTATTCATATCAAATCTTCTTTCTTCTAGTTGCACCCTAGTTTTCAAATTAGGATCAAATCCATTAAACATACATAGATCCATTCTTTTGAAATAAACATTTTCACTTATCTTACCTTTCTCAGAGCACAAAGCTTCAAGATCTTACCTCTTTTCTTCAGATCAGACTTCTCTTCTTAGCATAGAGCTTTGCAAGATAAGTAGACTATTGCACACTAAAGTATCAGATCTACACACAGAGCTTTATTTTCTTTAGGTCCCAGCAATCATAGTTTCAAGTCTTGGCAACAGAACCATTTGTTGGCACAGGGGAAGACCCAGATTTCAACGCTTCAACAGTGCACCAAAAAACCCCTAACTACCATCCCTTTCGGAAACACCTGTGAAGAAGATGAAGTCTCACTTGAGGTAGAAGTAGGGGTGGTTGCAGGACTCAAATGTCTGCAACCTAGCTGGGACAATATTTAACCCTTATTCACATCACAGATTCAATCCCTAATTACAGAACAATGCAGTAACTAGATCTAACACATCTAATCACTTAGCATATGGAAAGAGATCAGATCTAGCATACAATCACATCACTAAGCACTTAATCTATCATACCAGATTCATCTAGACATTCATTACTGCACTAAGATTAAATTATGTGAACAATATAACAACCATAATGCACAAAGCAACCATAACACAGGATATTCATGGTTCACCCCAGCATGGGGCTACGTCCACCAACTCATCTCTTCTTTATTATCTTCTCTCAATCTTCTACAAGCATAGAGCCACATGAACCCACTCCTCATAGGATAGGATATCTGTGCGCACCTCACCAAATCCTCCTTCCCCGAGCTAGGTTTAATTACAAAGACTTCTTATAATCACTTACACTTAGCTCTGCAAGTCTTAACACATAGTATGTGTTGGCACAGGGGTAGACCTAAGGTTCAACACTACAATAGAGCACCAACAAAACCCTAACTACCATCCCTTTCGACAACACCTGTGAAGCAGATGAAGTCTCACCTGAGGTAGAGGCAAGGGTGGTTGCAGGACTCAGACATCTGCAACCTTAGCTGGGACACATATCTATGATTACAACACCTTAACAAAGCACTCAACAGTTATATTTCATCAATACCCAGTTTAGTTTACAGTGCAGCTAAACCCTAACAACAGATCAGCACAGTATTCACACAAATCCAATAGATTTAATCACGAAGCACACACATAGAGATCAGATCTAGCATTCATTCACATTATTTAGCACTAAACTATCATATGAGATTCATCTATCATCGCACTAAGAATTGAATCATATAAACAAGAGAGCAACCATAAAGCAAAAATAATTCACAACACAAGATATACATGGTTCACCCCCACCCTGGGGCTACGTCCACCAACTCTTCTTCTTTCTATTATCTCTATCAAGCGTCTTACAATCACAAAGAATCAGAACACTACTATGCATAGGATAGGAGATCTGCATGCACTTTCCATATCTTCCTTCCCCAAGTAGATCTAGGCACAGAGCCTCACACAGTCTATGCACAAAGCACTACAGATGACTTGCACTTAGCTCTTCAAGTCTTAATCACATATTCTTTCACATATCCAGTACTAGCACTCATCCATTGGTCACTACTTACATTGCCTAGTCTTCTATTTATACATTACAAAATATGCCTAAGCATGGGTAAACCCATGGGCTGACATTCTCATACTCGTTACATAGCCCAAAAACCCAAAAAGGCGACCTCTACTTCGTCTTGCGCTCCTCCTTCGACAGCTTGTCAAAGTCCCAAAAATAGGTCAAACATGACCAAGAATCCTCAAAACTTGGTCAAGGGACAACAGGCCCCCAACACTCACCTGTGACTCATCTTGAGTCACTCTGATATGGGTAATTCTACCTCAAAAGCCTCAATTTTGGCTCGATCTTCTTTGACTTGTTCATGTGCCATGGCCTCCTACTCAGTGAACTATTGGATGACTACTTCATTTATAGGTCCCTCTAGGAATTTTTCATCTACAGTCATGACTTTCTCTAGCTCTGCTCCTCAACCTTCGATCTTTGTGAATATTTGGCAAGCCTCATCCTGTACAGGTTGGAGTCTCTGAGTCACTTCCATGAATCTACTCTGGATGGTGTGGACTTGTTGTTGAGAAGTGCGTTGATCTTGGGATCATTTCATCCTTTCAACAACTGATAGGGGCTTCAACTGCACCTGTAGTGTTTATGCTTGTTGCTTCACCTCCTGGAGTTGTGAATCCAGTGCCTTCAGTTCTTAATTCTCAGTGATTCACTCATACATTTGGGCACTGAAATCACTTAGTTTCTTACATTCCATGGCAAGGGAATTTATTCTCTCAACTGCACTCCAGGCAGTTTCTTCTCTTTTATCTCTCACCTCATGTGGAGTGTCGGGCACTATGCAGAGCTCTAAGTTTGTTGTTCTTTGATGTAGTTGTTGGATAGCTTCTGCGAGCTTCTCTACTTGATGCTTGACGCAGTCTTCTACCTTTGTCTCTAATATTTCCATAGAGCGAAGTTATTTGTTGACTGCTTCTTTCACTTCGAGTTTCTCTACAAGCAACTGTTCTTTTTTTTATTGAATCTGTGCTTTTTCCTCTTCAAAATTTTTCTTGAAAACAAATTTATCCTACTCCGCAACTCAACGTTTTTATATGAGTACTTCTTTCACTTGCTTCAAGGCTTGGGTGGCTTGTTCTATTTCTTCCTCTATGCGATGAAGGTGAGCTTTGGTCACGTCAGCTAATCAGAGGAGTTGGGCTGGCTCATCTCCCAACTCTAGTTCTCCCGATGGAAGGGGTGTAGTGGACACTACATGACTAGACTAAAGGGCCTATTGTACCCCTCGGAGTTTGACCTCAATTTTGTCATACATCTCCTCCTGCTTGGCTTCATGTTTCTACAAGATTTCCTGTGAGGCATCATTTACATCTGCGATGAAGAAGTCAAAGTCATCAACAGTGAGCACAATCTACATCTTGTTCAAGGTGGCTCTAGATTTATTTTAGGAAGAGGGTTTCGGGGGAGAAACCTTCCTCTTCTTCAAGGGATCAACCTCATATCTAGGTGGTGTTACTTCGTCTTGATTCTTCTCATCTTATTTTCCATTTATCTCTTCTACTTCGTCATCACCCCCTCGGCCAGGTGATACTGAAGCAGTATTTTCTGAGGTGTTGCTTAAGTCTTGGACTTCTTCGGTCTTCTTCTTTCTACTAGTTCCAAGTGTGTCATATTCTTTGTGAGCGGCCTTCGGGCTGTCAAGTTCATGATCATATATCTTTGTAGGGTCAATGGGGATAAGGAAGTATGTTGATCAGTCCTTAGTTATCTCCTCAAGGTCCTCTTCTGTGAGATTGTAGTACGTTGAAGCTCCTCCTTATGTTCATCTACTCGCGCAGTAATATAGATGAAGTGTTGATCTACGCGAAACTTCATGAGGGTTCAGAACTGTTGTAGGGTGTTTGGATTTATGCTTGGTTCATCTTCAATATCCCTCTTCAGCTGGAGATAGTACATATGAAAGATTGTGTTCGAATGCCACTATTTTCCCATGTCACTTGAGTACCAAAGAGTGGTGAACTTCGCAGCAAGCGGCTCGAACGGTTCAATGTTAGGGAAGGTCGCACCTTCCGGCATCTCCCAAGCAATAAATGCGATGAGGATCAGGATCCAACTAAAGTGGAACTCAAAGCCTTGATCATGTGATTCATGACAGTCTAATTCCAACTGATTAACTAGGTACTTCGCCCATCTCATCTATATGCCTTCAATGCATTTCCCTGCGAGGTCAACAAAAAATCCCGTGACCTGCGTGGGTCTGTTCTCCCTTACTAGATTTCCTATAATTAATTGGCATGCTAGGCGCACTGCACCATTCTGGTTGGAAGCTACCTTGTAGCCTCGCGTCCCCTTCTCAACATCGTCGTATGTATCCTTGATCTTCTATTCTAACGTGTGATATGTGGCTTTCCCTGGATAAAATTCTTGTGTGTTAGGTCCTTGCATAGTCAACCCGATGATCCTATGGATCAGCATCAGATTGGTTGTGATACGATGATCTAGCCATAAGTATCCACCATGGTAACATGAAAGTAGGAGCTTGACACAGGCGTTAACATCCTAATGTCTTCCAAAGTGTGGGATCTTCATTACGTTTAAAAGGGTGGACTGCACGAGGTTCATCGTCCATGGCTGGGATATTATTTTCAAGTTCTTACCCTTCATCCTGGTCAAGTATTTATATGGGGAAAGCATGCTATGGTTCTTGCGATCTCCTAAGTTGAAGTCGTTGAACTTCAACGTTGCGATCTTGTCTTACTACGCTCAAACTGCGCATATTCCCTTCGGGAGGTACGCAGTAACCATGATGTATTCAAAATATCTCGGCACACTATCATGACTCACCGCACCAGCTAGAGGCAAGATGTAGTCGGGTAATATGGTCGGGATTAGCTTTGCATTTTCTAGGTCATCTCTATGCCTAGTTCTCTTTTCTATGATGACTCAGGATGGTCCAGATCCACGAGCAGTCGACGGAGAAGATTCTACTCCTCTCATCGATGATGCTTGAATACTTGCAGACATTACTTTCTCGTCCATGAGATCGATGAGAACTTCTTCGACGATTTTCTCCATGATGTTGAGCTCGTCCGACATACACGCTTAGATCAGATGGATGAATGAGTGCAAAAAACAATAGAACTGGTGGCGATCTTACTAATCATAGCGCGGTATCAATGATTTCTCTTTGATACAATTTGCAAAAGTGTTCTCGGTGCAACAATCGACAAAATAAGTAGACATCAATGTAATGGATCTTCCCAACGGACAAGAGACCTTCATTAATTTAGTTATGTCCGTTATGATGTGGTCCCAATGGTTTGATGGCGGGCTTTCTAACCATAAATGTCGTTCTACCCGTTCGAGGTATTGGTCTAACAATTATATTGTTCGCAATGACTATATTTCTTCGTCACGGCGAAGTGCCATGTGACATTGTTCTGATATCCCAGCAAAGTTCAAGTTTTGTAAATTTTCTTTCTGCGAAGTTCCCTCTGGAACCTTATGCAACTTTTCGATCTTTGATCTCTTCTTGAGTAGTTTTCAAGCCTACTTTCCAGTGAGCTTCATCTCAGTATTCCTCTTTCCATTATGATTCTTATATCCTTTTGGCATAGTAACTTCACGTTGTTGAGATTCTTTCCTAGGATTCAAGGGAAATACCTCTTCTTTATTAGGGGTAGGTGTTTCAGTATTCTATGATTCTTCTTGTGTTCTTTCAACTTCGACATCCACGTCCCTAAATAACTTCGATCTATTCTCATGTTCTTCAATCAAGTGTGTGATCCTCCCACTCATGAAATCTTTTAATTCTTGCTTCTTCTGCTCCAAGACTTCTTCTTCTTTCCTTTTGGCCCGATCCTTTTCAATCCAAGGTTTTCCTAGTAATATATCAAATGGGGCACTATTCTCAACAAATTTAACAACCTCAAAGTCTTCTTCTGTCAAATTTCCATGAGCACTCATAGATATCTGGGTAAGTCTTCCACATAGGGTTATCATCTTTCCTCTAAATAATCATATTCCTCCCAATGAAGGAATCATAGCAGGCTTTCCTAAAATTTCCCAGGTTCTTTCTGTCATGATATTCACCTTTGTTTCTTCATCCAAAGTACAATCAATGTTGAAGTCTCCTATTCTTACTTCTATTTTCTCTTTCTCTTTTAAGATCTCTGATAGATTAGTATCTCTATGGTCATTCAGGGTTTCTTTCATTTGCAATAACACGATCTCTGATTCTTTCTGGGGTTCCTCCATGGTCTCAGTTTCTTGACTTTCTCATCGTCTTCTTGTCTCATGTTCATTCTTTCAAGATTAGCAATCATTCTAGGGAAATCCAAAACTTCATGATCTATACCTTTACAACAAAGACAACTAGATCTTCTACCAGGACATTCCTTAGCTAGATGTCTCGGTCTTCTGCAACTATAACAAAGGTTTAATCCTCTCTTTCTCTTAAAGGATCCCCAACCTTTCCTGTACTTCACACTTGGATCGCAGTAGCTAAGCTGCAAAAAATTCTCTCTAGGGTCGTACATCCATTTGTTAGTCCAAAAATTCTTTCTATGCATAGGACTAACATATATTTCATTATTCTTATCAAATCTACACATATCAAATCTTCTTTCTTCTAGTTGTTCCCTGGTTTTCAGGTTAGGAAAAAATTTATCAAACATTCCTAGATCCATATTATTGAAAAAAAAATTCCACTTATCTTACTTTTGGCAGAGCACAAAGCTTTCAGATCTAAAACTTTTCCACTATTCCTACCTCTATCAGAGAAAAAAATCGTTTAGATCTTACCTCTTTTCTTCAAATATGCCTCCTTCCTTAGCACAGAGCTTCGCAAGTCAAGCAGCATATCTACGCACAGAGCTTCCTTTCTTTCTTAGTTCCCAGCAATCATAGTTTCAAGTCAGATCTTCACACAAAACTTATTTTTCCTCAGTTCCTAGCAATCATAGTTTCAGGTCCCGACAATGGAACCATTTGTTGGCACAGGGGTAGACCCAGGGTTCAACACTACAACAACACACCAACAAAACCTTAACTACCATCCCTTTCAAGGACACCTATGAAGCAGATGAAGTCTCGCCTGAGGTAGAGGCAGGGGTGGTTGCAGGATCAGACGTCTGCAACCTTAGCTGGGACACGGATCTGTGATTAGAACACCTTAACAAAGAACTTAGCAGTTATATTTCATCAATACCCAGTTTAGTTTACAACGCAGCTAAACCCTAACAATAGATAAGTGCAGTATTCACACAGATCCAATAGATTTAAGCATGAAGCACACACATAGAGATCAGATCTAGCATTCATTCACATTATTCAGCATTAAACTATCATATCATATTCATATATCATCTAACATTGCACT
Organism: Picea glauca; assembly: GCA_000966675.3. Classification (NCBI taxonomy): domain Eukaryota; kingdom Viridiplantae; phylum Streptophyta; class Pinopsida; order Pinales; family Pinaceae; genus Picea; species Picea glauca. The sequence continues at coordinate 465,813 of JZKD02S2139660.1, forward strand.
AAGCATTGAATCATATAAACAAGAGAGCAACCATAAATCACAAAGCATTCACAACATAGGATATACGTGGTTCACCCCCACCCTAGGGCTACGTCCACCAACTCTTCTTCTTTCTATTATCTATGTCAAGCATCTTACAGGCACAAAGAATTAGAACACTACTTCACATAGGACAGGAGATCTACATGCACTCGCTTGATCCTCCTTTCCCAAGTAGATCTAGGCACAAAGCCTCACACAGTCTGCACACAAAGCACTACAAATGACTTGCACTTAGCTCTGCAAGTCTTAATCACATCTTCTTGCACATATATAGTACTAACACTCAGCCATTGGTCACTACTTACATTGCCTAATCTTCTATTTATACATTACAAAATAGGCATAAGCATGGGTAAACCCATGGGCCGACATTCCCATACCCGTTACATAGCCAAAAAACCCAAAAAGGCCCTAAAAAGGGGCTGAGATCCCATGACCTCCACTCCTCCTTCAACAGCCTTTCGAAGTCCCAAAAATAGGTCAAAAATGACCAACAATCCTCAAAACTTGGTCAAGGGCCAACAATATGCACAGAGCCTCTAGCTCCACACTAAGTCGATTCTACTAGGTCTCTTCCCTTAGCACACTCTAGCCTCTTACCTCGCCTAGATTTCTATATATACATTAAAAAATGGGCCTAAACATGGTTAATCCCATGGACCGACATCCCATACCCATTACATAAACCCTAATCCCAAAAACTTCCCTAAAAAGGGGCGGAGATCCCACGATCTCCGCTTCGACTTGTGCTCTGCCTTCGACCAGCCTGTCGAAGTCCTAAAAGAGGTCAAACATGAACAAGGTTCTCCAAAACTTGGTCAAGGGCCAACATACCGTTAATAAATTGAATCCCCTGATCACTCATCAATATTCTTGGACATCCAGACCTTGTCACTACATGTTCAAATAAAAAGCGGGTTGCAATCTCTATGCTGCAATCCTTTAATGGTGTTTCCTCAACCCATCTTGTCAAGTATTATGTCGCTGTAATAATATATCTAGCTCCTAATCTTCTTTCCGGTGGATTAATTGGACCTACAAAATCTACTACCCATTTATCAAACACTTGTAAAGTTACTTGAGGTCTCAATGGACTTCCATCCCTCCTGGATGGTTTCCCAACTCTTTGATAGACATTACACTTTTGACAGTATTCCTTTGAATCCTTGTGAACTATTGGCCACCATAACCATGAACGCAATACCTTCTGTGTGGTTGCTTTTCCTGCGTAGTGTCCTCCAGCAATCCCTTCATGTGCCTCTACTAAAATGATAGGCCTTTCATGCTCCATCACACATATTCTCAAGATGTTATCTACTCCAAGTTTGTATAAATGACCTACAATCAATTGATAGGCTGCAACTATGAATACCAATTTTTTCATCTGCGTAGTAGTAAATTCTCTTGGTGCAAAGCTTCCCAATTATTCTTTGGTGGAACATTGACTTCATATCCTAAGTCTAGTATGATAGCCCCCATATTGAAATATCCTATGTTGGAATTCAATCTAAATTCCCTATTGGTTCTTCTCTTCTTATAGACCTAATTTACTCTTTTTACCCCTTCTTCCCCATAATTACACTTTTATAACAAATTTCGTAGTACTTGTAAGGATTTTTTATCATTCAACAATTTTACACATGACCCCAAAAAATTTCTTAGGTTTTTTATTTGATCTGAAGACTACTCTTGATTGGTATGATCAAATAATGAAGGCATGTCATACACTAGTATCTAATCTTCTGGTTTAGTCCCTGAAGTAGATGCAATATTTTCTTTATGAATCTTGTGCCTAGCCTATTTTAATATCTCTTTCTCTTTTCGGACATCAAACTTCTGTTCAAGGGTTGTTTTCTTCCTGACCCACTGGTACTGGTCCTGATCCTTCTCGGATACATCTTCTCGTGTATTAGCTTTTCCTCTAGTAACTATGTTAATATTCTTCCCATCCTCTTCTATTTTTTCCACCCCAATCCATTACATGTTCTAATTGGTCTGTTTCCTCTTGTCTTGTATATTTATCAAAAGTATCAGACAATATTTTGTTTCATGGTTTGTTGCACGATAATACATACATGTTGCAGGTGATTGTGGGAAGTCTCCTGCCTAGTGCCCTCGCTTTTGACAATTATGACAAACCACTGGTCCCAGACCTCCTCCAAATCCTATTCCTCCACGACCTCCTCCTCTGAATCCTCCTATGTTTCCTTGATTATCTCCACGTAGTGTTTTATACTGTGGTCCTTGATTATACTGTGGTTGCACATTATTGTATTGTGGTGGTGTTGCACACTACTGTGAAGGATTATACGGTTGTTTCCCTTGGAACTATTGTGCATTATACTGTGGTTGTTCTGAAAACTATTGTCCATTATTATATTGTGGTTGTTGTGCATTATTATACTACGGTTGCTATGTATATTTTCCTATTACATGTTCAACCTACACCCTGTATGTATCTGCAATCCTTTCTTTCATCATCTCCAAGGTTCTATAGTCCTTGTATTCATGGCCAACTGAATTACAAAAGTCACAAAACATACTCTTTGGTACTTTCTGATACTTATGCATTAGGGGGAAATTATAGGGATCATTCCCACATGTTTTGAAAATACCACACCATGGTCCTCCTTAAGCTAAAGGGTTTGGTGATGCACAAGCATCGCCAACTCATCAAGTGAGCCAGCACAGAAGCGGAGGACAGCTGGATAAGCCAGCACAAATTTTTAAAAGAATGCTTTGGAATTGTGCGCGATATTAAATGAAGTCATTTAAGAAGAGGCGCCTTTGTATATTGTAATGGACCTTGAGCGGATAGCTCTCGTCCTTTAGTAGATAGACGACATTTAATCTAGTTAATGCAGGTAGATAGGATTTTTAATTCATAGATTAGACAGTTTTAGAAAGCAAGAGGGAAAACGGATATAGACACCCTCATTGTGCATTGTAACATTATTCAGAATTCAGGAAGAGCATAGAGAAGCAGAGAGTTGTGTGAAGAACATCCATGTATACACATTTGAATTAATAGAAAGATTTAATTCAAATTCATGGGTTGTGTTGTTCTCTGTGTATTGAGGTTGTATTCATGAATGTTTGATTCTTGTTATACATTTTCTTTTATATGTTGTGTATATGATTTCATGGTTGAATTGAAATCTGAAGGGTGAAGGAATGAGTTTCAATTGTTTCTCTATTTGAGCCAGAGAATTCCTGCAAGGAGTGCAGTCGAATTGTCCACAAGGAGTGCGTGACAGAGGGGTTCAATTAGAGATAAATTTTGTCTCATTTATCCCAAGGTGCAGTTGGGCACAGGAGCCATGCAAGGAGTGCGCAGGTCGGGTAAAGTCTCAGGGTTGCGAACCTAAGTGAAGCATTTGATAGACTGTTGTTATAGGTGTGCGCAAAGTCGAAGACTTCAACACTTAGACATGATTGAAGGGTTGTCGCGAGGAATACGTGAAAAGATCCTTGATAAAAGCTCAGGAGGGTTAGGCCTTCAATATTTATCGAAGGATTGCACAGATAAGTTGGGTTGAAGTGTTTAAGCAGGTGTTGTAATTTTACGAGTGGGAGAACGAGTTCAGTGGAAAGGAACTCTCGGTCCTTTCATAGAATTCATCTGGAAGGAACGGACAGTCGGTATTCTCTGAGGAGAATTCGTGAACCACTGTAAGCCATTAGATATTGGAAAAGTGCTAGGAAGATATGACGACGTATTCCCAAGGGGTTCCAAGCTCAGGAGAGGTGGAACCGTTGATCAATACCACGAGGGTCATTGGATCCACACGCATATCGTGGATCGGGGTTTCGTGAGTCGAAGCTCCAAATTATTGCAACAGGAATTGCGATATCGCGAAACGCGATACCCCGACGAGCCCAGAACCATCCATTGTTTGGGACGCGTGTTAGAAGATCCAGAGAAGTCAGGTTTCGGAGTATCGGGAGTTTCGAGGGCAGAGTATTCTTATAGCTTGGAATCGCGACCAGCGATATCCCGACGATGACGTAACCAGTGTGGGACCGTAGGAGTGAGTGGAGGACAGGTGGCATAAGTCATCGGGGTTTCGCAGCGAGAAGCATCGAGACATTGACATCAGGATTCGCGATCCTGCAAACCCCGAAATCCCGACAGAAGTGACGGGAAGTGGAAAATTCAACCCTCACATGTACGTCGGAGTTTCGGCGTATCGGGCATCGGGAGTCGGTAAGACTAGTTGCTTGGTATCGCGAGTTGCGAAATTGCGATAAGGAGAGTTCCGATAGGAGAAGAGTCAGTGTTGACTGGCCATCGGGTCTCGAGTTTTCGAGAGTCCAGTGATCGACCTTTGACATCACGAAGTTGTGAGTTTCAATTCCCCGATAAGTAAAGAGAGGGGATCGCACAGAGAAGATCTGTGGGAGAAAATTTCCCGATAGGGAAATAGAGGAACCTTGGCATTCTTTGGCCCGAGAAAAGAGAAGATCTTGTGTGAGAGGACGTGCCAGGGGGCGCGTTTACGTCATTTGGCATACCCATTCCAATATACTGCACAAATAATGGACACACATTATTTTGATGGCCTTTTGTCCTGCACATTGTACACCATACATATTCTCTTTTCTCCTTTCTTTTGTTTTCATTGAACTTGAATGTTAAATTCTTTAGATCTTTATTCAACTCTTCCATAGCTGGATTTGTATGCTTGTACTGGTTTTATTCTAGTTGTAAGGATTCCTGCAGATCCTCAACTTGGCTCTAGAATTTCTATTGTCTCAAAGGATAATTCAAGTGTGGCAATAGATAATTAACAAACAAATATCTATGCTATGTATTAGTAATAATGTACTTTAACTTACCTTTTATCCTATTGAACTTCTGGTCCATTTCCTAGACCGATTCTCCTAGTTTCTACTTAATCTCTATCATTTCATTCATAAACTAGTCTTTTGAGATTGGTTTATGAAATTAATTTATTAACTGTCTCTTCAACTCTGCTACAGTTGTAGGCATTCCCGTTGGATTATTTGTTACGAGACCCATGTACCAGTCTAATTTGCGGTCTCTGCATGTGATTTCTAGTTGTGTAACCTTTGTATCCTCATCTGTAATCTTCTTTGTTTCCCATATCTTCTCATAGATAAACAAATGTTTTTCTAGATCATCTAACTCATCCCCTCGAAACTACGGTAACCTAATAGTTGGATCTTTTCCTTCCATTGTGAAATGTGTTGAACTACCACCTTTTTTCATTGTAGATACTTGAGTGTTACTTTCTTAACTTACACTTATGCTACTGGACCCACGTCTTGTAAAAATTCTTCTCCCACTAATCACTTGTTGGTTAACCTATTTTTCTTCTTTAGATGTCTTAGTCACACATGGGGTTGTGGGTTCCACACTAATTCAGATATGGAATGGAGAGTCTTCTCCTGCGCCAGACTCATGACTTTTATTTTTCCTATCATATGTGGCATGCAAGATATACTCAATCTGCCCCATGGCATGGAGATCCTCTACATGTTCCTCATTGGTGTCCAATCCCTCTCACTCAGCTACTTCCCTCTTATTACTATTCATCCTATATTGGTAGGGTCGTCTGTTCTGTGTCACACCTGTGTTCCTTATGATTTCATTGTTCTGTTCATCATCCATCATGATGGGTTCCATTTCCTCCTTCTTTTGGCTACTCTCGAGAGCCTTCTCCATTTCTCATATCTTCCTTAGTGCTTCCCCCAACTCCCCCATGCATGCATATTGATCTAGATGTTTGATTCCATGGTCATCGTGCCTTTATCATGTAATAAGATCTCGATCAATGTGTAGAGTGACATGATGTACCTCCCTCTAGGTCCCTTCAAGAAATCCTTCTCTGCAAAAGTATATGACTTCTATGTATCTACTGCAAACTTAGTGATAAACCCTACAGTAATACTATCTAACCAGAAATCCACTGCACACATGAATTTGTTATTAACCCTTTCCATTCAACACTCCACTCTACTGGCCTGATCTGATTAGTCAGATGGGTATCTTTCAACCTTAATATCCACTCCTGTAATAACTCTGGGAAATAATAGAAATATTCTTCATGTAAATTAGTAAACACATACCTCTACAGGTACTAGCACAATGTGTACCTGGAACCCTTATTATCTTTTTGGCTTGAACTCTAGCTTCTTTGTCTCCAACCATATTTCAATCTCTTGCTTCGTAGGATTCCATGGACTGAACATCCCTTTTTACCACTGCATCTTCTTCACCAAAACCCTTTCAGGTTGTCCTTCTAAGGATATCCTTTGTCTCCAATTTTATACATTATCATGGTATAATATTTGAGTAGTAAATTGGAGGTGGAAATAAATGTAGAGATTCTTCTAGGTACTAAAATAGTTTGGGGAACCAAAATTTTGAACCATTCCCAATTTGCAATCAACACCTTCCTTTTAGGAGCCTCCACAATAGTCACAATTATATGCAAAAAGGTGTTAGAGCTATTTAAAAGCATTTCATGAAGAAATATCAATGACCAAAAATGTCAAGTACTTGGTTGGAATGTAAATTCTCAGGTGATTCACTCCATTTCTAGAATTTTCCAATTCCCATCTTCCTAAAATTGGTATTCTTTCAAATATTTGGGAATGCCTAGATATCTCTTAGTAGTCCTTCTATCCAATCTTGGAAAATAATTATAGAAAATATTAAAGATAAATTTAAACACTTGGGATCCCAATGGTCAAATACCATGGGTATAATGTTTTTAATAAAATCGGTCCTATCTACCCTTCCAATCTTTCAATTATCTTCCATGTTATCCCTAGTGATAATTATGTGGAAAATCAGGTAGGAGATTAGGAAGTTTTTGTGGTAGAGAGGAAAATATAACATTGTTGGATTAACCATTTTTGGGAGGTAAGAGAGACAGAATGGACAAAAGGGATCAACGCGCACCATAAAACACGGAATGCCAGTGCGACCAAAGGCAAAGGAAGCAGTGCGCGATAGGATTTGTGGAAATCCAATGCATATGTGGACAAACCTAGAAATTTTAGGGTTAGGGTTTTGGAGTCATCATGTAAGGGTTTTAACCCATTTTGTAGTATAAATAGAATAGGTATAAGGTATATTGAGGCATATTTTTKAGCATATCTTGGGATGAGCTACCTTAGAGCTTGTGYGTRAYRAGTCTATTTTGGAGAGTYCTTTTTGAGTTTTGAGTCTTTGTATTGTTGAGAGTTGTGGAGCTCRGATGGAGTTAATATAAYTGAGGGTTAGGTCACAAGYTGTGGAKCTTGGTGYGACAYTGGTCARCCTCACCACTATTGTCATATCCTATGATGTAATGTGTKCAACATTATTTTKATGATGAAGAAGAAATRCGAAGAAGATATTTGTGGGYRTAGCCCCAAGGGGGGGKTGAACAATGTGTTGCAATGTGTCTGAATGCTTTYYTATTTCTATAATTACGGTTAAATGGTTAGATGAATGAATGGTTTTAATTACAATGYGCACTAGAATATGTATTCAAAATGAAYATTATGAATGAATGAAAGARTAGATTTGATGAATGGTATGATAGAATTCATGTTTAAGTAGAAAAATAGTAAGAAGAACAACCCCAATCTCTTTCATGACTACAGACATATGTGTCTTGCAGTCACCCATAAACCATCTTGGGTGAGACTGCATTCTGCACTCTGTGCATGGTGTATCCTTCTAGGTTACCATAAGGGTAGATGGTGAAAAGGGTTTTGTTGGAGAACTAAGGTAGAACCCATGTCAGCCCATACATCCAAAAAATGGTTATTTGTTACGAGGCCCATACTAAGAGATATCTAGGCATTCCCAAATATTTGAAAGAATACCAATTTTAGGAAGATGGGAATTGGAAAATTCTAGAAATGGAGTGAATCACCTGAGAATTTACATTCCAACCAAGTACTTGACATTTTTGGTCATTGATATTTCTTCATGAAATGCTTTTAAATAGCTCTAACACCTTTTTGCATATAATTGTGACTATTGTGGAGGCTCCTAAAAGGAAGGTGTTGATTGCAAATTGGGAATGGTTCAAAATTTTGGTTCCCCAAACTATTTTAGTACCTAGAAGAATCTCTACATTTATTTCCACCTCCAATTTACTACTCAAATATTATACCATGATAATGTATAAAATTGGAGACAAAGGATATCCTTTCCTCGATGCTTGGTTTCCCTAAAAAAATAAGGTAGCCTTCCATTAACTAAGGTAGAAAATAAGGGCCATTGATGCATGAAGAAACCCATCTAATGGAAGAAGAGAAGAACCTAAATTTAGTCATAACATCAAACAAAAATAAATACCTTACCCAATCAAAATAACTAGCCATGTCTAACTTTATTATCATTCCCTTTTCTTTGATTTCCTTGTTGGAATGTATGGATTCTTACACTAGCACTATGTTTTCCAATATTTTTCGATTTTTCCTAAAGCCTCCTTGGTTTTCTAATATAATCTTGGGAAACATTTTTTTTCAATATATATGTTGTTATCTTCATCATTATTTTATATGAAGAGTTACAAAGGGAAATGGGACAAAACCAAGAAGAGGAAGATGAGTTAGCCTTTTTCGAAATTAAAGCTAGAAATGAGGAGTAGGTATGAGTGAGTCCCATTTCTCAAGACTTTTGCACATATTTTGATATATTTTTTTATTAATCTCTAGAAGGATCTATAGAAAGAGACTAAAAACATATCTGGTCTAGGAGCCTTGCGAGGTTCTAGACTCCAAATCACATTTAAAATCTCTTGTTCCTCTATTGATTTCAATAATTTTGCATTAACCTCTTCTGATATGATCAAGAGAATATTTTCCTACATGGCCACCGTAACACTAGGGACCACTCCATACTATTCAAAGGAAGGAGATCCAAATTAGGACTAGTATGCATTCTTTAAATACTGGAAATAAGAAATCTTAGAGCCATCTTCGAGTTAAATTTCCTTTACATTGCTTCTTATGACTCTTTCTTTATATTTCTTGTGAAAAAAATGCATATTCATATCCCCTTACTTGAGCCACAAACTTCTAAATTTTAACCCCCATATATCCTCTTAAACTCTTATTTCCTTTTGTAATTTGTATGGATCTATGTGTCATTTGTCTAAGGGTCAATGGTGATGTCTTCATTCTCCATCTTGGATTGAATTTATTGTAGCTAAGCTCTAAGAAATTATGTTTCACATGATGGGGGAGAATAGCATGATATTACCTATGATTTCAAAAAATGTTTGAATAATTTCAAATTCTACTCCCAAATATAGATAGGTGTACTTGAGATCCAAATATTCCAAGCTTTAGCTATTTTTCCCAAGGCTTTTTGATCTTGTACCAAGAGAATATTATAGTGAAATGGAAGGGGACCATAAACTATGGAATCCCAGAGATGGAGAGTGATTGGTTTGTGGTATGATACTGCCAATGGAATGAACCTAGACTCGATAATATAATCCTGAAGGAGCATATCACTTTACATAGGAAATCTGCCCAATATAGAAGTTATATGTCCAAACTTTATCCTCTAATTGATTCATGTATTTTCATTTAAATGGTTTAATATCTATCAAATCCCACTAAATTGTTAGATCCTCCATCCTTCATTTATACAATTCTATAATGAGGTCTCACCCTCTATTCTCTTTATTGTGAAGAACCACATTGAAATCTCCAACAACAATGTTATTTCTTGTGTACTTTGAATCTTTCAACAATAGAAGAGACTTCCAATATTTCTCCTTTTTCATATAAGCTAGAGGCATGTATAGGTTAAAAACGTTGATATGATTACCAAATTCATGATGAGTAAACCTAGTTATTATCCAATGTTGTGTTTGGTAGGTGAAGTTCAAATACAACTCTCAGTTGTTCCAAAGAGAGCATAGTCCCCCAGAGGCTCCTCTTGAATTGACCGCTACTCCTTCACAAAGGTATCATTGTTTCTTGCTAATATTCATAGCTTTTGAAGTCTCCATTTTGGTCTCTTAGAGTAGGAGGATGGTAAGATATTTTGTTCCCCTTAGAGTTGATTCTTTATATTTGATACCAAGTCCTCTATAGTTCTAGGAGACAATGATGATTATTTAGAAGAGGGTTTTTTACTACCCCTTTTAGTGGTGCACTAGCTCGAGTAGTTTTAGTGGATCTTGTTCCCATTGCGAGGGATTTTTCTAGGGTCATTTGTATCCCCATCATATTTTCCCTATTCATTGATTCTAACATTTATCCTTCACTATTTTTCTTCCTTCTCTCTTGGGTATATTTTCTTCTGGATCCTGTTCTTCCATTTCCTCTTTCTTGCTTAACATTTGAGCTTTTCTCCTTGTACTATTGCCTAATGAAATTAGTCGTTTATCCCAGATATTATTGATCTATTGTAATCTACTTGATACCCTATCTTCATCTTCTAAAGAGGTTATATCTACTATTTTTAGTAGAGGAGGATCCATATTGTACTCTGCTTGATACCCTATCTTCATCTTCTAAAGAGCGTATCTCTACTATTTTGAGTAGAGGAGGATCCATTGTTAATGTGGTTGCTACACTTGGTGCCAAATAGGGATTTTCCATATTTTCTATAGAAGGAGTTCATTCATATTGAGACAGGATTTATATTTGGGTGCATTGGTTGGCTCCCACCCCTTATGGATCAATTATTTTGGGCATTCTAAATGTGGAATTGGGGGCTTCCTTTAACTGTAGGTTGAGACCAAGGATTCCTTGACCTGGAAAAATATTAAGGGTCTAGTGTTGAAGCTTGATTTAACCCATGAATTAATATTCAACCCTATTTTCCTCTTGATTGTTCACCATTTTCAAGTGTAGGCTAAGATATCCATATAATCTTCTTATAGTCCTTAGCAAAGTACTTGTATTCATGGCATATTTTTCATTTATACATAAGATTCTTATAACCTAAGAGTTGTTCATCCTGTCATGTCTCTAAGGTTAGAAGGATAGCTTCCAGAAGGCCTTTTTCTAGATCTACCTCTACAAAAATTCATGCACAAGCAAACATAATTTCCTTTGGATTCTCCTTGTCTATGTATCACCCAGGAGCATTTCTATGCTTCTAAAAGTTTCATCCCTCCAATGGTGGAGAGACAAATAAGGGAGGTGCACCCACACTAATTCGAATTTTATGAGCATAATGAAATGACTACAGATTATTAACATGTTCTTAACACAAAATAACAAAGATGCAGTAAAATTGGTTTTCTATTCAATAAGGAAATAAGTTGAAACTGTAAAATGCGACAGAAACAAGCTTGTTGGAATGGTGGTGACTTATCTCTGAGAAGAGATGTGACGGTTGCGCTCATTCACAAGAAGATGATTACAATGAGTCTATGAAGGAATTTTTACAATAAACACGGAATGCCAAAAACCTAACCCTAGGAGATGAAGCACCAAAAGTCATGTGGGCCTTGTTTGGGTAAGTTAGTACATCAACTTCCTGAGGTCATAACTTTTGAATACGATCTTCGTTTTAGGCGTATGATAGCCCGTTGGAAAGGTATCATCGAGGAGATTCATTTTTGGGGATCAATCATGCCTTTGAATATCATTGAGAAGATCGATCCATAAAAACCTTCATTTAGGCCCTCAAAATGGCCCCGGAAGTTAAAACTGCTAAAAATAGTAAATTGCCAAAATTGGCAGAAAAATATTTTGAACCATTTGGAAGAGGTGGGTGGCCACCAATATCCACCTAGATCAATCCTACCTCCTTAGGAATAAATGGTCTCCATTGCGTTGATTTCCCCCATCATATGAGGAAATTTCTGCTGAATTTGGCCCCGGGTGAGCCACTTGCCTTGGTGTAGGAGCTGCCCTACTTTGACAACTCGATAAAGCTGGATCCTTTGTTGTTGAGTGCCCTTGATCTGTGCGTCCACAATATGATTGTTGGATGCCTATTGTATGCAGTCGGGGTTGAGATCTGTTGGTTTCATCTGCTCTGCTACGTCTAAGGTTTCCAATAATGGTGTGAAATAAGGGCGAAGGAGATCCACGTTGAACACTGGGTGCAGGCCAAGGAAAGGAGGAATGTTGAGCTCAAAAGAATTATCCCCCATGGATTTGGTGATGGTGTATGGCCCATAACAAAGTGGGTGAATCTTTCGATGGGGTCCTGTAAGACGTTCTTTCTGCAAGTGCAACCAAACTTTTTCGCCCACTTGAAATTTATGTGGCACCCGATGTTGATCATGGAATTGTTTGTACTTTTCATTGGACTTCTATAGGATATCCTGAACCTGTTGGCAGATGTGCGGGATTCGCTCAATGAACCGGGTGGCTTTTTCAGTGTCAGTTGGAGCAGGAGATGAGTCAGTTGAGGTGACCACAAGGGGAAGTGCAACATCTATGGGACCCAATGGTTGGAATCCCAACCCCACCTAAAAGGCGTTGTTGTCAATTGAGCTATGCAGGGCTTAGTTGTAGCTATGTTGGACATAGGGAAGGCTCTCATCCCATGTGCGAGGGTGCTTTGAATTATACATGTGAAGGATATGCATAATCATTCGATTGATGACCTCAGTTTGGCCATCTGTCTGGGGGTGGAAGGTCATGGATTCGGTGATCTTGGTGTCCAATAGTGACCAGAGGCTCGACCAGAATGTGTTGAGAAATCAACTGTCCCGATCTGAGACAATGGTTTGTGGGATTCTAAAATGTACCTAGACTCGTTAAAAGAAGAGCTTGGCAGTGGCCTCTGCTGTGATGTTCTTCTTGCAGCCAACCATAATCTCCATCTTAGAAAAGTGATCAACAACCACAAAAACACATTCATTTCCCCGCTTGGTGGATGGGAGGCCCAACATGTAGTCCATTGAGATGGATTCCTATGGCTTGTTAGGGGTAGGAAGAGGGGTGTACAGACCCTATTTCTTAGTGGTCGGTTTGGCAATAACGCAGGAGTGTAGGACTTGATATACTTGCTGACCTCCTGTCGAAGTTTCAGCCAGTAGAAATGTTTATGTAGCATCGCCACTGTCTTTTCAATGTCAAAGTGTCCTGCCACCCGACTTTAGTGGGATTCCCATATCATCTTCACTTGCTTGCTTAATGGAACAAAAGTATGGCCCAGACAACACAACAACCCATCCTGAAGATGGAAATTATCGACAACTGTGTTTGCACCCAACATTTGGTAGGTGGTGGCGAAGTCTGAGTCTGTCTCATAGATTTTGGTCCATCCAGAGGTCTCGTGGTCGTAGGAGTCTAGAACCGTGGTGAGTGCTACAACTGGCGGTCTGTTGAGGCAATCAACAACGTGATTGGTGCTTCCTATTTTATACTTTATGTTGAGGTTGAATTGTTGCAAGTATGTGGACCACTTTTGATGGTGATCATTCTACAATTTTCCTTATGTCTGCATGAACTGTAGTGGCTTATGATCAATGCGAATGATTGTCTCCTTCCCAAGAATGTAATGTCTCCACTGGTGGAAAGCTTGCACAATGGAGTACATTTCTTTGTCGTAAGTAGGGTACTTATGGACAACATCTAATAGTGTCTCACTATGATAGGCCATGGGGTGGTCATGATGAGTGAGAACGGTGCCCACCGCATAGACTGAAGCATTTGTCTCGATCTCAAAGGGTTGTTGCAGGTCTGGTAGTGAAAGTACTAGAGCTGAGCACAAGCGTTGCTTCAAATCGTCGAACTCTTTTTGTTGGGACCGACCCCATGCAAATTTCTCCTTACCACCACCCCTGATTATTTGGCTAAGGGTCCATGCAATATGGGAGAATCCCAACACGAACCTACGATAGAAATTGGCAAGGCCCAAGAAGCTTCGAAGCTTAGTGAGTGTGGTTGGGGTTGGCCAATTACGGATGACTTGGATCTTGGATAGATCCACATGTACGCCATGTTGATCAATTATGTATCCCAGGTAATGGACCATGTCCATGTAGAAGGAGAATTTTTTCAAGTTGGCATATAGTTTGTGTTGTCGTAGGGTGTGCAGAACCTGTTGAATATGATGCAAATGTCCAGCCCAAGTCTTGTTGTAAATGAGAATGTCATCCAGATACACCACTACAAAAGTATTGGTGAATGGTCACAGGATATCATCCATCATCCTCATGAAAGTGGTTGGAGCATTCGTCAAACCAAAGGGCATGACCAACCATTCAAAAAGGCCTTCCTTTGACTTGAAGATGGTTTTCCATATATCTGTTTGTTCTATCGAGACCTGGTGGTAGCCATACTTCAGATCAATCTTACTGAAGTATTTGGCCCTCATGAGTTGATCAAGGAGGCCGTTGATTCGGGGAATCGGGTACCGGTTTCTGACAGTGATTTTATTCAGAGCCCGGTAATCAATGCAGAGTCTCTAGGTTCCATCTTTCTTCTATACCAGCACAATTGGACTCCCGCAAGGTGATGAACTGGGACAGATGTGCCCCTTGTGGAGCAATTCTTGGATCTGTCATGTGATCTCCTCATTCTCTAACAGAGACTGACGATAGACTATCCCATTGGGCAGCGATGCATTGGGGGTCAGATCGATAGGGTGCTTGACCTGGCAATGTAGAGGTACCCCATTAGGTGAGGAGAATATATCTGAGTATTCTTCCATGACCTTATCTACTTGCTTCTTCTATGTGGAGAGGTCAGCCACAGAGACCCTGGATGTGGTTGTGATCTTTCGCTGATTCTGAGAGAGAATCACGAAGAAGACAAACTTCCCCGTCTGAGAGATGACCTTCCTGCATTTCTTAGCAAAGATCAAGGAAATAGCACTAGGTGGGACTGCCTCGGGTATCCTATACAATTTCTTGTTCAAAGTAATAATAACACTACAAGGCCTAGAATCATATACAACATGGTGTTTCCATAAATAAGGTTGGCCCAAAATAACATCACAAACTTCGAGAGGAGCAACATCATAAAATACCTCATCTTTGAAGGTCTTGATGTCGTACGACAGTCGACACTATTGGGTGACGTGGAGATCACTTCCTTAGCGGAGCCATCCAATGGTGTACGGTTGTGGGTGCGGTGTTGTCAGCAAGGCCAATCGCTTGATGACCTCTGCTGATATGAGGTTATTTTGGCTACTGCTATCCACGATGAAGTGTAGCGGGGTGCCTTTTACCCATATTTGTGAATGGAAGAGACGCTCTCATTCTTCTGTCTCATCTGGTTCACCAGGTTGGAGCTTGGTGGTAGCAACGGTGGCACTGGGTTCCGCATCAATGATCTGTCTTCCCCTTTCTGGTTCTGGCTCAGAGTCTGAACCTGCATCTGATTCAGAGGCTTTCACTTCAGCCACTAGCGACTGCTTTGAGCAGTAGTGAGCAATGTTATGCCAAGGGCTCTTATGGAAGTCACGCCACTTCCCGGTATCCTTCTTTGTCTTTCTGGTGTCCTTCTTTACTTGTAGCTTGGATTGGTTGTCCTGATACTGTCCATATTTTCACTGTCCTTTTTTCTGTGGGTTGGGGCTTCCCTTTCTTGGCTTTTGATGTAAGGGGTTCCCAAGCCCAAATTGTCGCATCTTTTGTTTGAGCTTCTACTCAATTTTGACGACATATCGGTAGGCCGCGCCCAAGGATGAGATGTCCAAAAATTCCAATTCGGTCTGGATGTATCTATGCAGAGCGCCTTGATACTTGAGCACTAGATGTCGCTTCAAATCTTTGATACCCAGCTTGGTGCACAAGGTATGAAATATATTCATGAAATTTGGCATTGCTTGGTCTCTTTCTTGTCGTAGTGTGGTCCATTTGGTATACAAGTCGTCATAAATTCCAACAGGGTAGTATTGTTCCTTAATAGCATCCCTGAAGGAATCCTAGGTGGTCGTGACTGTAAATAATGAGGGTTCCTCTATTTCCTTTTTCTCACAGAAAGTTTCCCACCAATATTTGACGTGGGGAATGACTTTGGGGAGAGAAAAAGTAATCTTTTCTCTATTCAAAAGGTTATGGACAAAAAAATAGCCTTCTAGTAGATTCAACCACTTTTCTACAGCATGTGCATCTATATAACCTTCAAATATAGGAATATCGAAGTTTATTTGTACCTTGAAGGGGGTGGAACCTCTGCTCAAAGAAGATGCATCACCTGTTGGTAGTCATCGAAGGATTTGCACGAAACTATCCATCATCTCATTCCTTTGTTGTGTGAGGGCTTCCTCAATCAACAGTTTGAAAGGATCTCCTGTCCTGTCATCTTTCTTTTCTCCTACCATGAGAGGTCACTTGGGTGTGCGAGAGATTTTGTCCTCAAGAGAATCAAGCTCGAGACCCAACTCTGTGTACTCCAACCTCGTTGGGGACATGCATTAAGACGATAAGGAGTAGACCTCTCTGATACCACTAATCTGGATTTTATGAGCAGAACGAAATGACTAAAGATTATTAATAGGTGCTTAACACAAAATAATAGAGATACAGTAAAACTGGTTTTCTATTCAATAAGGAAATAAACTGAAACTGTAAAATGCAGTGGAAACAAGCTTGTTGGAATGGTGGCGGCTTATCTCTGAGAAGAGATGTGACGGTTGCATTCATTCGCAAGAAGATGATTGCAATGAGGCTCTAAAGGAATTTTTACAATAAAAAGGAATGTCAAAAACCCTAGGCATCCAAAAACCTAACCCTAGGATATGAAGCGCCAAAAGTCATGTGGGCCCTGTTTGGGTAAGTTAGTATATCAACTTCCCAGGGTCGTAACTTTTGCATACGATCTTCGTTTTAGGTGTATGATAGCTTGTTGGAAAGGTATCGTTAAGGAGATTCATTTTTGGGGCTCAATCATGCCTTCAGATATCATTGAGAAGGTCAATCCATAAAAACCTTCATTTAGGCCCTCAAAATGGCCCTGGAAGTTAAAACTACTAAAAATAGTAAATTGCCAAAATTGTCAGAAAATTGTTTTGAGTCAGTTGGAAGAGGTGGGTGGCCATCGATATCCACCTGGATCACACACTAGAACAACTTATGGGACATCATGCTCAGGGTTAAATTCCAGTGTCCAATGGTTTAGGTACATTCCTTGAGATCCAAAGAAGTATGGTCCATTTAAGATTAAATCACTGTCCTCTTTAGCTTCGAAAACGAAGGCATAATATCCCTTTTCTTAAAAGTAATGATTTGTTTTCCCTTTGATCAAAACCTTCCAATTCTTCTGCAACTAGATATTCATGGCTCAATGGAAGGCCAGATGTATGTAAATTGTCTGATAAGGCCTCTTTATGCCATATGGTTTGAAGCAAAGGGAAGGGGTTGAACCTTTGGGATATTCTCTACTCTCTTGATAAAGAAAGATGGTTGAGATCTTGATTATTTACTTAGGAAAAAACTATAACCGATAAACCAACACCTCAAAAAGTAGAGGGGCTAATATTCCCTCTAAAAGAAAAATCCATCTCATCATTTGGCTATTGCAGTTCTTTTCCTGATAGTCGGTCATATGTATAAGACCAATTGGATCATTGGCCATAACCTCAAGGACATTTTAGAAGCTCATAAAGGTCCATTTACGGAGGAGGGCCATAAAGGTCTTTATGAGATCTTAACTACCTCATGGCATGCTCAATTAGCTATTAACCTAGCTATTTTAGGATCTTTAACTATTGTCGTAGCTCACCACATGTATTCGATGCCCCCCTATCCATACCTAGCTATTGACTACGGTACCCAACTCTCTTTGTTCACACATCATATGTGGATCGGTGGGTTTATCATAATTGGTGCTGCTGCACATGCAACGATTTTTATGGTAAGAGACTATGATCCAACTACTCAATACAACAATTTATTAGATCGTGTTCTTAGACATCGTGATGCAATTGTATCACACCTCAACTGGGTATGTATATTCTTAGACTTCTATAGTTTTGGTCTGTATATTCATAATGATACTATGAACGCTCCAGGACGTCCTCAAGATATGTTCTCAGATACTGCTATACAATTACAACCTATCTTTACTCAGCACTCTCACAAAACACTATTTTCATCTTAAATCCAATAATTATATAAAAAAATTAATTAAAAAATTTATATATTAAAAAATTTGCATTTCACTTTTTCTTGTCCTTCCTTCTCCATTCCCAAACAATGTTAACTCATAAGCATAATAAACTGATTGAAAATGGTTAAAATAATGGATCCTCGCCCATGAATCTTCTTAAATTGTTTTCTTACTAACTTATTATATTTAACCCATTGAAACAATGTTAACTCAACCATAATACCCTAATTGAAAATGGTTAAAACACTGGATCCTCTTCCATGAATCTTCTTAAATTGTTTTCTTACCAATTTATTATATTTTAACTGATTTCTGGAAAAATCTTTGAATGCATTGTACGAAATTGTTTTTTAGTTAGAATTTAGCGATATAAATTTACAAGAATCACTATTTTATATGGTTTAGAATTCATTTTGGAATGCAGAAATGGATTCAGCATGCTGATAAACTCCTAAAACACTAAGATTCTACAAAAATAATCACTTAAATATACAAATTCAACAATTAATAAATAATTTCAACATAAAAATTTGGATATCCTGCCACTGTTAGACGAAAGCAAACGCTAACTCTAATAACCTGCCATTTACAATCTATTCCATTTTAATGTAAAACCAAAAAGGCTGTCTACCGCTTGAGTTTTCCAAGGAAATAAGTTGCACTGGCAGGATATGAAGAAATCAGGACCATTACCACCACCAAAACAAAAAACAGAAAGGCAAGTGTTTAGCACTGGCCTTCTAGCCGGGCGGATCAGCCACCTTTAGGGTTTCGGCGATCAGCTTCTGTGCTCGTCTGCTTCGAGCTTTCATTCGCATGCTGTCAGTCTTATCCATCTTCCTGTAAGGTTTCTTCATTCTCAGCCCTTTTATCTTCGTTTTCAGACTGTACACTAGATTCTCCAAAGGGTTCCCCATGACTTCAAAACGAAATAAACAAAAAATGGTTATTGCGTGCAAGGCTTCGGCCCTCGCAAACGTTCCTTTCTGGTTATTTGTTCTTTATTCCGTTAAGGCTGCTTTGCTTGCTTACAGACATCTTTGCATACGCAGTTCAGAGCTTGTTTGAAACCTGCACTTTCAAACGCACAACACAGAAAACAGAAACGAATACTTGAATTTAATGAATTCGAACTTGATTATACTCCAATGGATAGATATTTTTCATAGCCGTCACATACCCTCAAACAAAAAAGAGAAACAAACGAATCTGAAAATCCATGAAAAGATCGTGATTTTGAACGTAATACATGTAAAAGAATAGACCAAGGATACCCAAATCGCTTCAAATGCTTGGAATGAATGAAAGGGAATGCTTGAAGAGCCGGAGTTCCCTGATACTCTTCTGCAAGGTTTCTGTAGATACTCATTGCCATGTATACAGTACAGCAAATGAACTTGTACATATACAACTAGGCTGCCATATACAACTTGTGGTGTGAATTACATTGGGTGGAAGCACATTATCTATGAAAAATAAAACAGAAATTGAATTACCATACAACAAAGATAAGATATTCAGAGTCCACCATTCCATTCCAATCTTATCAGATAATCTCGATTAATCTTTTACTCCTTGGCTGGCTTTCTCCTTGGCTGGACGTGGTGGGGAATCTTGAGTAGTGGTAAACTCCAACCAATAAGTTAAGGTAAACTCCAATCAACGATTACAAAGCATACCGTATGAATAGAGCGTGATGTGGACTTCAACGGTCTTGTATGGTTGAAAAAATCAACAGAATATCATCTTTGAACATGGAAACTTTAAAATTTGGAAAAACATGTCTGATTCATAGTCCTTCTATAGTGGCTCATACTCCTTCTATAGTGATATCACTAAAGGAGGAGGATGATGAGTCAGTCTTGTAAACCTTTAAAATTGAAAAACATGTTTCAATTATACTCTTTTTATAGTGATATTACTAGAGGAGAATGAGTAGAGTCTTGTAAACCTTGTTCTAGGGTACTCGTCTCAAATGTTGAAAATTACTTTTTCTTTTCATTTTTCTATAAATTATTCCATTGCATCTAATTGACAAAACCTTTTCCTTTCATATGAGTTCTTTGTTTTCCTTGCCACTTCAACTTATTTCCCTATTTTGGCACAAATCTATTTTCTTATCTCTTTCTTTGGTCTCAAAACTATATTTTCAAAACATTGTTTTCTTATCTCTTTCTTTGGTCTCAAAACTATATTTTCAAAATATTGATGGTATCTGGGAAAGTTAAGTAGAGGAATCAAAAGTCTTTGGTTCATGAAGATTATGTGATCAACAAAAAAGGAAAATCCTTGTAAACTTATGTTCATGTATCAAGTGAAGGTGAGGAATGCTTCCTTAAAAAAAGGTAAGATAAAATGTGAGCAATGTTAGATTTATAAAAGATAAATTACTCAAATTTGTGTTAATTGAGTAAAAGGTTCTTACAATTAATGAAAAAAAAAGTCAAATAAAATGTGAACAACAGAAATGTTAGATTTATAAAAGATAAATTACTCAAATTTGTGTTAATTGAGTAAAAGGTTGTTACAATTAATGAAAAAAAAAGTCAAATAAAATGTGAACAACAGAGTAAGATTTATAAAAGATAAATGACTCAAATTTGTGTTAATTGAGTAAAAGGTTGTCACAATTAATGAAAAGTTATTGAGAGAAAAAGATAGGGACCATGCCCAAGCATTGAGCAAAAGAAGAAAGGTGGTTAGGTTTGAAACCTTAAGAAAGGGAGAAAGTAACAACAAATTATTGGCTCATTTTTTTCAACAAGAAAGGGAGATTTAATGATTTAATACTTAGTAAACAAGTGGGACCTTCAATGTAAAATGGGAAAAATAACAGTATTGAACAAGTAAACTATGAGTAATATCATTAATGAGTATCAACCATAAAGATGACGTTTTACATTTATTAATCACACACAAACTAATTGATGGGCCTTAATTGAAGAAGATGGTCTCATACATTATTTGAATATCTCCTAAGTACTCCAAAATACCGAGGTTATTCATAGGGCCCTTACATACCCTTCCCCTTCAAAAGAAACATCCTCCTCAAGGCTAGGGGTGTTGAAACTAATGTAAAATTATTTTTGTTTCCTATGTGGCATCTTCAAGCTACATATCTTTCCACTGTACCAAGACTTCCTAAATAGTGCATTGATGTAATCAACACTCTCTTGCAGCTAGCACTATTTCTAATTGTAACCAAATGGATCCTTCTTCATCAAGTTTAGGAAGATTGGTCCAAACTCAATAATTCAACCCCATTACTTTCTTCAAAAAATACACATGGAAGAGTAGGATGATCTTGGAGGGGGTCAAATACCCAATCTATAGGCAACTTATCTAATGCATGGGAGGATCTAATAAGGTCCATAAAACTTTGGCACTAGCTTATGGGCCCTTCTGTTTGAGAGGTGTATTCTTATATGGCTAGAGATAGAGAACATAATCCCCTTCTTCAAAAGTATGTTGATCTACCTATTGCTTCATTCTTTTTCATCCAAAATCAAAATGTCCTTAAGGTATTGAGAATGTTCACTTTGGTGTTAAGAATGCAATCTACTTCCTAAACCTTGGATGTGCTTGGTAAGTAGGAATCCCTTCAGGGAGGATTTATTCCATAGATAACTTCATATGGTGGCATTTTGGTAGAATCATGATAGGTGGTATTGTACCTCCATAGAAAGTGGTAGCCATTGAATCCATTGGCCCTATCACTCATATGAAAAATATATTAACTAAATTTC
>JZKD02S2139683.1:7530-39560 GCA_000966675.3 Picea glauca
ATTAATTTAACTAATATATGAAATACGGGAACCACACTCCATATATTAGTTCTATGTATTTTAATATATTAGTTAAACTATATTCATATATTAATTTTACTAATATTTAAAATACATTAAATATGCACTTCATATATTTATTAAATTAATATATGGATAAATGGTTTATATGTTGTTTTCATGAATCCATATATTAATTTGACTTTGTAAATATAATCCATATTATGAACTATGTATTATTTTTAACACATTTTATATTCTCTCAATTTAAAAAATGAATGTGTGGTCCATCACATTGGTTATATTGAAAAATATTACATTATTATTTATTATATGAGAATTACTTTATTACTACTACATTTTTTATTATAAGTAATTCATATATCCAAAAATATTTTGAGTACTACATTTTTTATTAATAGTAATTCATATTCTTAAAAGTAATTTTATTTATAGTCGCATTGATATATGATGTTTTTTTATTAATTTTATTTTTAGACATCTTTTCAATTTAACTTAACCATAACTACATAAATTGTAGTACAAGTTGTGAGTTGTAAATATACCTTCCCCACAATATGATTGATTCATAATATATTATTATATCTATTAGGAGACCCATTTTAGACCTCAAAATTCTCCTATTTTTTTTCTCCCTACTTCCATACCACACAAATCTGAAACTTATTTATTTAATATTTTCCAATACCCCCTGAGAATAAAAACTAATGACATCCAATACACAATAATTGTCTCAAAAATATATTTAACTAAAATGAGCTTAGTACCCCTTTGAGATATCCATTGATTATACCATACATACAATCTATTTTTCGCCTCGACCATAAATCAATTCCAATCTCTTTTACCATAATCATTGGGAATGAGATAAAAACCTAGATGTTTCATCCCATCTTGAATATCTATCTTCTAATAAGGAAATCACTGAGAAAAATCGTTGACATCCTCTTCATATTAATACGTGCATTTATGGAGATTGAACTGTGTATGAGTTTTCAAAACGTCCAATGTTTCGAGCGGACACTCCACCCATCATTAGAGACATATCATATAAAAGAATGATGGAAAAAATATGTTGAGGTTAATATTAAATATGATAAAATATAATAGTTGTTGGAGAAACAAAAAATAGAGTGTGATGACTTATGAACATTAACCAACATGCCAATCGTTGTGTGATAAATATACAATATTTCTTTGAGCTTAAGGGCATCCCTCCTTGAACCATCATAGAAAAACTAATATGTCATCTACAAATAGAAGATCATACAAATAAACATCACCAACAATTTTGATGCCTTTAAAAGAGGCAAAAGGATTTTTGCCTCAATGAGAGCTCTTCTTAAACCCTTAGAAACAATAAGAAATAACAATGGGAAAAGTGGACATCCCTTCCTAAGCCCTCCACTGGGCCTAGAAAAGTATGAGGCATACTCATTCATTAATATCGCAAAAGATTTAGTGGTCACATAGTTCATTATCCAATTTACAAAGTGAACATTGAAACCTAAGTGAATCAACATTATCTTTAGCTACATCCAACTTTGCTTGTCATAAGATTTAGACAAGTCCAACTTGATAACCATTGAAAAAATCTTCTTAGTTTTTATTGTATGTATCCCCTCTTCAGATGCCCCTATTGCATCATGAATATGCTTCCCTGACAATAACCCAAAATGCTCATTTGAGATAGATTTTGAAAACAACCTCTTGACCCTCACTACAATAACCTTTAAATAATTTAATAGATGTAATTACATAATGAGATGGGCTTGTATTCATCAAAAGAAACATGATCATCAAACTTTGGTATCAATGCAATGGAGGTAGTGTTGAAGGTTTCTATCATCCTCCTAGAAGATTTGGAATCATTGATAATTCTCATAAAGTCATCTTTAGTTATCTCATAAAACCATAGAAAGAGTTTTATGGGCTAGCAATCTGACCCGTGACTCTTGTCCTTTTGAAAGCTATGAAGAACTAATTGGAGCTCATCCTTTGTAATCTCTTCCAATAGACTTTGGTTATATTCTTCATTTACAATGCTTGGAGATAAAGTGGTCATTTTAATCACCTCAACTAAAGACACTTCACTTTCTTCTTTTTATATATTATTAAAACGATTTACACCCAAATGAGCAATGCCTTCAAAACTCCAGGTTATGGATCCAAAATGATTTGAAATCTCCTAGATTTTATTAACATTGTTTCAAAAATTTCCATATCTATGGAAATATTTTGTATTTTCATCACCCTTGGATAAACACAAGGCTCTGCTCTTGAGTATCCATGCTACTTCCTTATCTTCCAATAGCCTTCACCTCTTCTTCTCCAATGACTTGACCTCATTTTTTTAACACATCATCCAGAAATCCAACATAGTCTATATTATACAATTCCTCCACTTAAGATTCCACACATAATGGATCCTCATTATCTTTCAATCTTTTGTTGTGAGCCAAATCAACTTATAATTGTTTAATGCTCTTTAAATTCCTTTCAAATTGAATTGTAACTAATTCTCTGGATGCGTCATCAAAGGGTGCCCATGACTCCTTTATTAATTTGATATAGTCCTCATGCACTAAGCCAATATGGGTTAAATCTAAATGGGTAAGGAGGCTTCTTCTCGATTTTCACAATCTCCAAAAAAAGACATGATCAAATTCTCCAACTAAGCCAATCCATTGTTTAATTATAATCAAATCACAGATAATAGAATCACTCACTAAGAACATGTCGTTACTCTTTGTTGTTCTACCTTCCCTAGTCCTCATATCCTTGTAGGTGGGCTTCAACTTCACAGGCTTAATGTCGTAAAGACTCAATTCTAGCTTCCACACAAAATACTTGGATAAGGCATCTGCATTTGCAGTTGGACCCCAAATTTAAGACCTTCTCAAAGAAAAATTTAGATCACCACCAATAATGTTATTCCTTTGACTGAGGAGATTTATGGAAAATATCTTATCTCGATAGACCACCCAGTTAGCATATGATTCGTAGATATTTAGCACAAAGAGCTCTTCACCAAGCTCTTGAGCATAAATAATTGTGCCTAAACCCGAGTCAAAGGAGAAAACAATAGTAAATTTAATATCTCTTTTCCACCAAGCCATAATTAAGCCCCCAAAACGACCCATAGAGTCCACATAAGAGAAATCCCAATCTTTGAGAATCTGCTCCAACTCACAGACACATTTATGTCTATAACCCATAATTTCTTGCAATAATAATGCATCCAACTTTAAATCCACAAGCTTGCAAAGGGCCTAGTGTTTTTAGGGGATTCCCAATCCTCTCACTTTCAATGACACAAAAATAATGGGGTACATTCAATTAAGGGTATGGGATGCTCTAAGGACTCCTTCAATAGGACATTGTTTTCTAACTAGAATATCCTTTTGAGGCTTTTTTGAGTTCGACACATATAAGAATTTCTACCCCTTCCAGAACCAAAAAGACTAAAGAATTCATTCATCCAAAAATCATCCCATTCCTAGATGGTCTTGGCTTCAGAAAACATATAGATGAACCCTCAGATACACATCCTCCCTCAATTGAAGTGCAAGGTGTATCCAAGGGCTCACTACACTTATAAACATTGAAAATTTCAATAAGCTTCAACTCCCTTGCAATTGACGATGAAAAATCTATGGGAGACGAAACCACCTCATTAATATTTTCAACCTCAGAACATAGGGTAGGGGAGTCTCTCTCATTCATGTTTGGCCTCAATTCCCTATCTAACCCAACATTGTCCAAATTTTCAAAATTAACCAATGAAGTATCTAGAAAACACTTACCCTTATTATTGGAGTCCTAAATTTACAAAGGGGCATCCTTTGAACCTTCATTTTCATGCTTATAAGAAGCTAGAGCAACAAGACATGCCAACTTTTGCAACTCTCCAACATCTTGAGCTTCACCAGAACACTTCTGCACCTCCTCAACCCTTTTCGATTGGATAGCCAAATATTTATGGGTGGACCCAACCTTCAAGGAGTTGTTGCAGTTGTTTTCACAAGCTTCATCTCTAGAATTTAAACCATTCTTATTAACCCAAATGTTCTTGTTGAACTTGAGATCATAATTTGCCACCTAGTGACCATATCGATGATATCTTACACATCATTAAAGGATTCTAGAGTAGTCCAAAATCTAGGTATGAGAAATAGGACCTTTTTAAATATGCATCTCTTTTGTTAATCCCTCCAAAGGTCCAAGTCCACAAGAATCCATCCAATAGTCATGTTTTTTTTTTTTACTTTGAGAGACTCATATCCACCTCCATGGACAAGCCAATAACATTTCTTATCTCCCTAAAAACATATGGCAACCAAAACTATAACGCTAAACTCAATAACTTAACCCATATAGACACATTGTAAGATTTCTCTCTTTTTTCCATCAAAGAAAGGAAATCATTTCTTAAGGATTAAAGGGGTTGAACCCTATTTCCATATATTCCTAAGATCATCTCTGTATCGGTTGTTGACCAAAAGATAAAATCCAACCAACCATTGGCCAAAATGTGAAATTGAGGGAAATGCCCTAGGCTTAGTTCCAAAACTAGTCTCAACCAATTCTTAAGGGTTTTATACCCTAATGTTTGACCATGGAAACGACCAAATAAGACTTGAGTTTCCAAACTGACAACTTGAACCATCTATTCCTAAAGATCATCTATATATCTGTTGTTGACCAAAAGAAAAAATCCATCCACCCATTAACCAAAACATGAAACTGAGAGAAACACCTTAGACTTAGTTGTTCCAAAACTAGGCTCAACCAATTCTTAAGGATTTTGTACCCCAATGTTTGACCATGGGAGCGACTAGCTAAGAGTTGAGTTGCCAAACTAACAACTTGACCCATTTTTACGTCATCCCCTAAAACAAGACGAACTAGGGTCCCCTTCTTTCAAACTCAATCCTCACCTCACCGTGAAATAATGTCGCCTCCACTTCTTTTTCGACCTCCTTTACTAGTGCTAGGCGTGGACTTTCGACCTGTCCACTATCAACCAACCTTAGATGCACTTCATAAACCCAATTTGAAGCATCCCTAAACTCAAATTCATAATTAAAAAAATAGTTTACAATGTTACAAAAGCGTTTCATAAGATTGGGGAAGAGGAGCTTCACTCTATCTAATTCGACTAGTGATTTATTATTTTAGGTTTTTATATTTTTTTCAATTTTGTTAAAAAAATTAAAAAAATACTTTTTTCATATTTATTTATGGTATTTTTAATAAGTTTGTTGGTTTATACGGGTAGGATAGAATTAGTTTAATCTCCAACAATATTTATTGACAATAACTAATTACACTAACTTCTTATATTTATTTTTAATATTTTTTTTTATAAAATTTATAATTTATAAAATAAATTGAAAAAACTTATATTAATCTTAAAAAATTATATTAAAAAAAAAAACACACTCTCTAAAAAATTATATAGTAAAGAATTCCAAACTCTATTACTTGTGCATAGAAAAAATGTCTAAACATGTCTTGATAGTGGAACATGGCATTTAAATCAATAATGATCCAAAGGTTGGTGTTTGAAGCAAAAGCATCAATGGCACCCAACACTCTTCATTGGACTATGAATTCCATAAACTTGTAAAAGAGCATGCATCAATGATTTGGATATGTGGTTTCATGATGCCCAGTGGATGTCCATTTCATCTTTGATGGTTAGTATTGACTAGGAGGGAACTACAGTGGATGTCCATTTCATCTTTTATGGTTAGGATTGACTAGGAAGAAACTACATTGTATGTAACGTAGATGGTTATTAACATAATTGCATATTTTTAATCCACAATCTCAAATGCATTCAAGGTGATTTTCATTTTAAATGAAGGACTCTCTCTCTCTAATAATATAATTGGAAGGCCATTTACTAGGGTGTTTTTAAAAAAATGCATTAATAAGGCACCATTAATCATGTTTGAAAATATGAGTAATAAAAAAACATAACTTATAAATTAGGGAAAAGATTAAATATGATTAAGAATCTACTCCAATTAATAATGTATGAAAATATGAGTAAATAAAAAAAACATAACTTATATGGTAGGGAAAAGATTAAATATGATTGAGATTTTATTCCAAATTGTTTGGAATTAAGAATGTGTACCAATTAATAATGTTTGAAAATATGAGTAAATAAAAAAAACATAATTTATAAGTCAGGGAAAAGATTAAATATGATTGACATTTTATTTCAAGTTGTTTGGAATTATGAATGTGTAGATGTGGATAAGTTTAATTTTATTTTTTTAATTTAATGAATAAAGATAATTTTGTTTTAATCATTTTTTTTTCAAATTTTGATAGTTCTATGACAAAATTTTTATAAAATTTGGAGAAGAATTTTAGTTCGAGTCGAGTTTGTCTACCTATTAGCTTACTCATATTAAATTTATCGTGGTTACCATATACAAAATAAGATCCATTTTTTTTCAAATTTTGATAGTTTTGTGACAATTTTTTATAAAATTTGGAGAAGAATTTTAATTCGAGTTGGGCTTGTCTAGTTATTAACTTATTCCTATTAAATTTATCATGGTTACCATACACAAAATAAGATCCAACATAGAGAAAGTAAAAACCAACACAAGTGTAGGATCATTAGCACTCAAAACCACAAAATTGTCCATTTTCCACTAAAAAATTTGTCCAAAATCTAGAAAAAAAACTAAACCTTGTCATAGTTTCACCATGATACAAGTTCTACCACGGTGAAAATTTGTCTAGGTTTTTGACATTTATAAACCTACTCAAATCCTCACATTTTTCTAAACAACAATAGATCAATGAAAACTTAGCCTCAAAATTTCACCAAGTTTATTTTTGAACTCTCTTTGGAGTGTTTCATATCAAGTTCCATGAGATGCATATAGCACCATTTAAAACAATGAATGGTCATTTAAAATGATGAATGACCACCCAATCACAGGGTGGGATAAGAGGCACTTAGACTCCGTCTATTTTTGACAGTTTTTCTTTTTATATAAATCTATTAAAAAAATGGCTTGAAATCACATTTTCATATAATCCAAGTTCCTTTCCTTGGAGATTTAGATCCAAAACAATGTCAAGTTCAAAGTGTAAGTCTTGGGGCATTGAGACCGAGCGCACACACTTCCACCAGAGACCAAGAAGAAGAACATCGGAAGGCATGATGCTCGGTGTGAATGAGGAGACAAAATTGTTCATATAGGGGAGAGTTGGGGTTCCTTGGACGTGCATTGAGCCAAGGAATGCACCTAAAGTTGGATTATGGAACAAGTTAGGCATAGAGCTTAACAAATATGTTGGGTAGGTAGGACACCCAATGTGCACACAAGATGCGACGAACAATCCAGACACCTGTGACCTTGGGCGTGCAAATGCGCCAATGCTACTTGATTGAAGAATGAGGTAGTCTTTATGGGGATGGCAAGGTCACCTTGCGACCAAAGTAAACGATCAGGAAGAAGGCAAAAAATCGGCTAAGTCATGGAATGATTTGAGCGCATCACCATTGGACAAGTTGGATAGGACTTGGGGTGTGCGCGACCTAGCAAGGGAATCGGTTGGAAAAGTGAGTGTGCATTGAGAAGTTGGATAGGTAACACTTCGGAGGTACATGCGCAAGTGTGGACCCATAGATGTGAAAGTGAGGGTCGGCTCACCAAAGAACCAAGGGACACACTGATTCATTGGTGGAGCGACTTGTATATATTAGCAAGAGGCAAAACAAAGGAAGGAAGAAGGCTTGGGAAATCAAGCAAGAGTCATGTGGTGAGACAAGGTCGCATGGATTAGATGGAGCAATCAACAAGATCTAGTGAAAGGGCGTCGGAGTTAGGCAAGTCAAAGTTTTGTCTAAGTGTGGAGTCGTGGTGATTTATGGGTACTAAGGTGACCGAATGAATATTCTATGAAAGCGATCGACCAATTGGCCGAGGGCACACAGAGAATCGATATATGGAGTTTAGACATGCCTTTGGCAAGGTGCACACCTTAGAAACTTGGAAGGAACCAACATTGAGAAAGTTTGTGGAAGTTTGACAAAAGTCTAGGAGGGTGCCTAGGAAGGGGCGCAGGACTTGAAAAAGGGCACGAATGGTGCAGGAAGATTTGTCTAGGTGAAGATGGTGTGATGGAAGGTCCGTGACAGGGGAACGACCATTTGCGAGTTTGGTTGTTTTGTTGACAGGGTCTATTGTACTAGATCTTCACGCTCCTATTGTATCTCTTGTATCTTTGTGTGTGGCACGAGTTGCATGCCCAACACACTTGTAGTAATTGTACATTGTATTTTTGTAGGAATACTTATGTCGGGTGTTAGACTGAGTTGGGTCACCAACACAACATAATTGTGTTGTTATCTTGTACATTGTGTTGCGAATGTAAATTGAACTAAGTGTAACAAGTATAACTATTAAGTAAGGTTTCATATAATTCCACAATTGAAATGAGTAAGGCGTAATCTGGACGTGCAACGTCTCGGCTTGGGAAAATCGATGAGGCAACGCATTCCATGGTACTGCACAACCTGCAGTGACTGTTGACTTGGGTTCGCCAAGTCATTTTGGGCGTCGAGGAAACTACAGGGTCATGATAGGTGGTATCAAAGACAATTTGGCTCTTCACCACTACTGTAGCTAGAACAGTTATGGGGACAGTGCACTTGTTGATAGCACAGGTTATCGAGAAGGTATTTTTGTGGTGTGATAGAAGGGAGAACAATCATAGAGTTGCAACAATGATCGCAGACAACATATATGTGCGAAAAGAGTGATGGACACATGATGGAGGTGATGCCCGATGATAGAGTGAAGAAAAACATTGATGACGAATGGCGGGTGAGTATGGAAGTAGCTGATAGAATCTTAGAGAAGATCAAGTCGATCACCACATGATGAGATTCATGGTGTTAGTAACATTACTCATCCGGAGCGCAAGAGCGATCAGGTCTGCAAGTGGCGCGATGAGCACCGAGCGCAATTCACAGAAGAAATCTATTTCGAGCTTAAATCAAGCAGGTGAGTAGTCTGATTTTAACGATCAGGATTCATCCAAAGAGACAGATCAACGGTTGGCGGGAAATTGCGGTTAGCGAAGTTGCTCCGAGGTTAGCGCAATGGATAGCGCCCATATTTTGTGCAGGAATGGATGGAAGCCGTTCATCTCAAAGGATGCGTGGCACGAGATCTGTTCACATCGGCTTTTCGGCGGTCGCGAGTTCAAAGGGTGAAGGTTTTATATTGTTGTACATCTCGAAACCTCGAACCCCGAAGTACTGATAGCGCCCAAAGTCGGGCCCACAATATCAAGGGGCAGTCTCAGCCGTCCATCTGAAACAGACACCTGACGTGTGATTAGGCTCCTCGCCTTTTTTCCCATCGCGGTTTCGAAGCGCAAGGAGCATCTCCCTCATACCCCCGATGCGCGGAGTAATGAGAACGTCCAGGACCTAGGGCCCATAGTAGAGTCAGGTGAGTTTAAGACCGTCAGATTTGAAGGACGGGTGGTGCTCAATTGAGCCGTCTCAGCGTTTCACCCATCACAACTATGACAAGCAAGGATCAACTCCTTCCCATTCGCAAACGCCGAAAGCGCCTATGGGAATAAAAGCAGGGTCGCGGTTCGTGGTCACTTGGGAAAGAAAAGAACTAAGCAAAAGGGGCCAAAAGCGTCAAATCCAGTCGTCGAAAGGATCATCGTGATTTCCAGGTGCCATCAGATATGATTTCTCTCCTGGTTTTCACCTGGAGTAAATGAAGGCAAGAACGGGTGGTTGAAACCTCCTTTCATTCATTGAGTGTGAGCTATGGAGGGTATGGCAAGCGGTCTGCTCGAAGGAGTTCTGTGTACTAATTTTTCCAAAGAAGCCATGCCAAAGTACTCAACTAGACAGAGAAGTCCGCACATGCCATTTTGGCCTTTAATGTTTCAGCTACCTCCCTTGCAAAAGCCATGCAAAGTTAAGGAGACATCTGACGCAGGACTTCTGCCCGAAGAAGGATGGAAGAGACGCTACGCCTTGGAGGGCGAGTGCACCTCTATTGGGAAAATCTGCCCAAGTATATGTACTCAGTTTTGGCATTTTTGAAGGTATCGATGGTTGAGCAAAGCTCCCAATTGTAAAGTTTTGATAAAGCGTTGGTCGCTCTGGTTAATGTATAAGACATTGGAGACTTCTTACTTTATGGATGTCAACCTCTTTTCCATCTCTTTGTTTACTGTGTTAGAACAACTCAAAATTGGAGGATCCGGTCGAGTTGTAGCTGTTATAGGATGATGTAGGTTGGATCACTGTAGCAGTTGCATTGTTTCTAACTGGTTCTTGTGATTTTCTTCGCGCTGAACGACTCAGAATTGGAGGATCCAGTCGAGTCACCCTTCAACTCCTTGAGACTTTGGACCAAGAGGATCTTGGCTTCCGATTTTTTCATCCTCAAGCTTCCGAAGGCCTGTCGCCCGAGGTAGTCTTGCTCGCCCTTCTCACAAGTATTCCCTCTACCACCCTTTAATCATTTACTGACAGAAGTTGGATCAAGACCTCCCTTGCTTTCTACATCCCAGACCCAGTCTCTTGAGTTAAAGCTATACCTTCTCAAGTCTTTACCCATTCTATCACCCCATTAAACAAATCGTGACATAAAACTGATGGGCGTTGGGCTCTTCTCCTGCAAGCAATCCAGGGGTGACTTCTGATGCTAACATTTCTGGCGCCGTTGCCGGGGACGAAGTTGAAAATTTCCCCCGGATTTGAACGACATTGAACCTCTGATTCTGAAGGTGCATCAGGTATCAGAGACTTTAGAGATTGCTACTATGCACCTGGCGACTCCATTGTGACAAGTCCACTGTGGCGAACCTGTCGTATTAATTGTGGCTTTCAGAGGTAGAGACACGCGGTCTCATCCACAAATGCATCTATCTACACCTGAAACTGATCCAGAGGTGGTTCTCAGGAAAGGAAATCCCCCTGAAGAAGAAGCTTCCACCACCGAACCAGGTAATCCGCCATCTCCTTCTGTAAGAACTCCATTTTCTCCTCCTCAGTTTCTTAATAGACCCCTTTCTGAGGTTTCCCATTTCTTGAACTTTGGGAGTGTTCCTGCTAAATTTTCTCCTCCTAGTCTGGGATTGGAGGGAGAAATCCTTATCACTCCCCTCTCCTCTGAATCTGTACCTTGGCGTAGACCCAGGACTACAGAATATTTCCCCACTCCTATCTCTACTACTCCTCCTCTTGTTACTGTTACTACTCCTGTGCAAAGAGGAGCACATGCTGACTTGAGATCGTTAGCCTTCTCCTTAAATCCCCTCTTGTTTCCCACTCTACTCCGAGACTCATTCCCATTAGCCCCTTCACGAGCTTCTTCTCCTGCAAGTTCTCCTCCACCTAATATTCCTATGGCTGGTGCTAATCCCCCTCTGAATAGAATGGACGCCATAGTCACTGCCATATATGCTCCCTTAATTCTACCCCATCCTATGAATCCTCTCCCTGCTAGAGATTACTTGAAATACATGCCCAAGTTCACTGGAGAAGGGGACATAACTGCGGAGGAGCACCTGGCTGCTTTCTATAGTTATGCAGACAACCTGAACATTGAAAATGAAGATGTTTGGATGAGAGTCTTCGTCCAGAGCCTGGATGGCGAGATGAGGAAATGGTTTAGAGGACTGGCCCCCGGATCTATTGCTGGGATCGAAGCCCTGGATAGTGCTTTCCTGAGGCAGTGGGGCGATAGGAAGGATTTCATGTATTACATGATAGAGTTCAGGTCTTTGAAGAAGATGGAAGGATAGTCTGTCTCTGACTTCTCCAAAAGATTCAATAATATGTATAATAAAATTCCTGCCGAAATAAAACCCTCAGAAGCCTCAACCAAGATTTCTTATGCTAGTGCGTTTGGCCCCGATTTCTGTTTGTTATTGAGAGAAAGAAGAGCCACCTCCTTAGCTCAAATGAAAGATGCAGCCATAGAGATGGAATCCAATGTATTAGCAGCTGATAGACTGAGGAACAAGGCCAACGCAGACAGAAGAAAGGGAAGATCTGAAGCCTCAACTTCTGGCCTGACGGTGCCCCACCCTCAAGTGGATGAGCTGACCAAGATGGTGAAGTCTCTGTCTGCAGATATGGAGAGAATGAAGGTGGAAGGGAGACAAGCATACAAGTGCCCTCAAAGCGCTGAAAACAAAGGAGGTTTCAGAAGGCCAAACAATATTTCTCCCTCGACTATGCAAAGAGAGAGGGGAAGATACAAGGAAGATCAGAAAATTCAGGCCCCTTTTCAAAACAATTTTGTGGCCGAGGGGGAAGAAGGGGAAACATATGAGCTTGATCATGAAATCCATTTCTTCGGAGACACTCCTCCTTTTCCTCATCTCACTCAATCAACATACGAGGAGTCTCTTATGGACAGTCAGCTAAATGAACTGAGCAAGGGAGACAAGGCTAGTGGCAACCAAGGCAGATATGATCTGAGGTCTAAGAAAAAGATAGTAGCACCTGAGGTTCCTGAGCGATCCACTAGAACAGAGAAGCCTGCTAATGAAACAATAGACAATCACAGAGGTAAGAAGACCAAACCCCTCTCTCCCATTATCTAGAGTCATGTTCCTGAAATAAGAGAAATCCCAAAGCTCTCATCTTCTTTTAATTTCGAGCATGAAATTCAAAAAATCAGAATCCCTGTGCCCCTGACAGAATTGATTAAACATGAAGTGTTCAAGAAACGTTTCTCTGAGATTTTATAGTCTGAGGTCTCAAGCCTTCCCACAGACTCCATAAATTTGCAAGATGAAAAGCCTGCAATTATTCTAGGTCCTATGATAGAAGACAGGAATGACTCATCCCCTCCCTTCTACACTTCCTTGAACATACATGACAAGGTACTGCACAACTGCTTGATGGATTCAGGGGATTCTCACAACCTCATGCCCAAAACTGTCATGGAAGAGTTAGGCCTAGAATTCACCTGAGCCTATCATGACCTCTATTCCTTTAACTCCAGAAAAGTTCAGTGTCTAGGAGTTATCAAAGACCTGGTCGTGACCTTGTTTCAGCTGCCCATGAAAAGTGTGGTCATGGATATTGTAGTGGCCGATGTCCCTCCCAAGTTCGGTATGTTGTTATCAAGGTCTTGGATAAAAAGACTGGGGGGAACCTTACAGATGGACCTCACATATGCTACTATCCCAGTGTTTGGAGGAGAGCATAGAAGACTATACAGGGAAGCCCAACTAGCCTATATAATCAGTGATGAGGCCAACCCTACCAACCATCGAATTTTTGCCTTAGACACTGATTTAGGTTCCAGTGTGCTACAACTCACCCATGCTCCCGAACCCCCTCTTGAGCTCAGAAAGTAGCCCACCACTTCCCATAAGTTTCCTCTCTCCATCACTCCCGTCTGGAAAATGTTCTTTGATGGAGCCTCTTCCAAGGAAGGTGTTAGTGCTGGGGTATTTTTTGTGTCACCTGCTCAGGAAACCATATCTCTGTCGTACAAACTAGAATTTGAAGCTACCAACAATTTGGCAGAGTATGAAGCTCTTGTTCTGGGATTAAGAGCTGCGAGGGAAATGGAAATTCAGGAGGTAGCAGTGTTCGGTGATGCAGAGTTGGTGGTCCAACAGATAAAAAATGCTTATCAGGAGAAGCATCCTCGAATCAGAAGCTACTGAAATGAGGTGTGGGACCTAGTTGACAGTTTCTTCTTGGAATTCAACATTTCTTTTGTCCCAAGAGAGAAGAACGCAGTGGCAGATTCCTTGGCTACATCCGCAGGCAATTTCAAAGTACCCTTGCCGCCCAAATTCAAATATGATGTGGAAGTAAAATATAGGCCCTCCATACCTGACAACGTCAAACATTGGAAGGTATTCGAGGATGATCTCGAGATCAAGAAATTCTTGGAGACTGTCGAAGAATTTTCAGAGATGCATATCGACCAAGATTCAGTCTCTGAGGAAGGGCTTGATAGGGGTAAGTTGCTAAGTAAAATAGCAAAGCATGACATTGTACATCTCCCCAACAACCACATTCCAAGGGGACTGGTTCCTTTGGAAATGCTTTTTGATAAAAATGATGTGTCGTTAAAGGGAGAAATCTCAGAGGATGACGCTGGTACTGTTCAGTGCAACTTTGGCACCGAGAGTGAGCCCAAGTTTGTCAAATTGTCAAGAAGTCTGACAAAGGAGCAGAGGTTCGAATACATTGGACTCTTGAGGGAGTTTTCCGATGTTTTCACCTGGACCTACGAAGACCTAAAAACCTATGACACCTCTGTCATCGAGCATAAAATCCCGTTGAAAGGAGAGGCAAAGCCATTAAGGCAGAAGATGAGACAGATCAATCCTATGCTGCTTCCTATCATGGAGAGGGAAGTGAAGAAGTTGCTTCAAGCTCAGATCATTGTACCATTGAGATATTCAGAGTGGGTAGCCAACTTGGTACCAGTAAGGCAAAATAATGGAGAAATCAGACTCTGTGTAGACTTTATAAATCTGAACAGGAGCTCACGAAAGGATAACTACCCCTTACCAAAGATGGAGCATATACCGCAAAGGGTAACAGGAGCATCCAGGATGTCCATGATCGATGGTTTCTCTGGTTATAATCAAGTCTCTTTTCTGCTTGAGGACAGGGAAAATACAACATTCACCACTCCATGGGGCACATTCATGTATGCCAAAATGTCGTTTGGATTAATGAATGCAGGGGCAACGTTCCAGCGTGCCATGGACATATCTTTCGTCGGGGAAAAGGATAAATCTGTGGTCGTCTATCTGGATGACATCACAGTGTTTTCAAAGTCTGATAAAGAACACTGTTGTCATCTCAGGAAGGTTTTCCTGAAATGCAGGAATTTTGTCATTTCATTAAACCCCAAGAAATCTTTGTTCGCCATGAAGGAGGGAAAATTACTAGGCCACATAGTATCAACGGAAGGAGTCAGGATTGACCCTAGCAGAGTTGAGGCAATACAAGCCTTATCAATCCCGAGGTCCAAGAAGGAGGTCCAATCTTTCCTTGGTAAGATAAATTTTCTGAGAAGGTTCGTGCCTAACTTTGCTGAGGAGGTAAAACTTATAACAACCATGTTGAGGAAAGGAAATGAAGTGAGGTGGACTTCTGAATCACGACATTCCTTTGAGAAAATAAAGAAGGCCCTGACTGAAGCCCCTGTTCTTATTAGTCCCGATTACTCAAAGGATTTCCTTATTTTCTCCTTTGCCTCACCTGACACGGTGGCTACTGTTTTATTACAGACAAATGAGATTGGGCTAGAGCAGCCTGTGGCCTATTTCATCCGAGCATTGAGGGATGCCGAAGTCAGGTATAACACTATGGAGAAGCAGGCCTATGCCCTGGTAAAGGCTCTCAAGGCATTTAGAGTCTATGTCCTGCAGTCAAAAATCATTGCTTATGTCCCCTCAGCTGCTGTTAAAGACATTCTTATCCAGCCTGACATAGACCGGAGAAGGAGCAAGTGGATAGCCAGGATTCTGGAATTTGACCTGGAAATAAAGCCTACCAAATTGATCAAAGGTCAGGGCTTAGCCAAGCTGTTGGTTGAAGCCAATTGCCAAGCTTTGGGGATAAGTTTCATCAACGAATGCTCAGGAATCTAGCAGGGTCGGCTGTCCGAAAGAGACCCTCAAAGGGAGCCCCCATTGGCTCGATGTCCTTGGTATAAGGATGTCATACACTTTCTACAAGAGTTGCGGCCTCCAGACGGCCTACAAAGAAACAAAGCAAGATCTCTGAAGCTCAAGGCAGTCAGATACTGCCTTATTGATCAAATTTTATACTGCAAAGACCCCCTGGGGGTGCTTTTAAAATGCATGAATTCACAAGAGGCCGATATGATCATGGATGAATTTCACAGTGACCTATGTGGAGGGCACAATTTCTGGAAGGCCACAGCCTACAAAATTCTCAGAGCCAGGTACTATAGGCCCACCTTGTTCGCTGATGTCCACAGAGGAGTTAGAACCTATATCCAATGTCAAAGGTTTGCAGGAAAACAACAGCTGAAGTCCTTACCGCTAAAGCCTGTGGTTGTTTTGGGACCTTTCTAGCAGTGGGGCCTAGATTTCATTGGAGAAATTCACCCCACTTCCAATGGGCAACACGTATGGATCCTGGCTGCTACAGATTTCTTTACCAAGTGGATTGAAGCTATCCCTACCAGGAGTGCTTCCCACAAGGTAATCATTGGGTTCTTGGAGGACCTCATCACAAGGTTCGACTGCCCAAGTAAGATTTTCACTGATAACGCAACCGCTTTCGGGTCTGAGCCATTAGCCAAGTTCT
Organism: Picea glauca; assembly: GCA_000966675.3. Lineage (NCBI taxonomy): Eukaryota > Viridiplantae > Streptophyta > Pinopsida > Pinales > Pinaceae > Picea > Picea glauca. The sequence continues at coordinate 23,894 of JZKD02S2139683.1, forward strand.
GTGAGCAGTTCGGGATCAAACTGATTCACTCCACCCCATATTATCCACAGGGCAACGGTTTAGCAGAATCCTCCAACAAAAGTCTGATAAGAATCATTAAAAGGATGTTGGAAGACAACAAGAAGGCCTGGCATTCTAGACTGAAATTTTCTCTATGGGCCGACCGAGTGACCACAAAGAGATCTATAGGCGTCTCTCCTTTCCAATTAGTCTATGGAGCAGAGACTGTTTTTCCTTCTCATCTAACCATGCCTGTAGCAAAATTCCTTCTGGATCATCAGGAGGAGCCTGATGACATGATCATAAGGATTCATCAGCTAGTGGAGGTCCAGCAGGGCAGGGAGCAGGCAATGGACAGAATTCAGGACCATCAGCAAAGGATCAAGTAGGTTTTCGATAAGAAGGCCAAGAAGGAGCGGTTCCAGATAGGAGACCTGGTGCTGAAATGGGATGCTCCTAAGCAAGATAAGGGAAAACATGACAAATTTGAAGCCCTATGGATCGAGCCTTTCAAAATCTCTGAGACTTTCTCAAATAACACATACAGATTGCAAGATTTGGAAGGTGAAGAAGTTTTTAGCAGCCCAGTAAATGGGCATTTTCTCAAAAAATGGTTTGTCTGAGGCTTCGGTGGCTCCTATGTTTGTAAATATTGTCCTTTTCTGTTCTTTGTTTTTACTTTTATTGTTTTAGCTTAGTAAACGACTCCATAGCCCAACAACAAGGCACTTGAACTGCAAAATGAGTCCTTAGAGCATCGCAGGGATGACTCTATCCCCCATGGAGCCTAATGTTAGTAACATTACTCGTTCGGAGCGCAAGAGCGATCATGTCTGCAAGTGGCGCGATGAACGCCGAGCGCAACTCACAGAAGAAATCTATTTTGAACTTAAATCAAGCAGGTGAGTAGTCTGATTTTAACGATCAGGATTCATCCAAAGGGACAGATCAATGGTTGGCGGGAAATTGCGGTTAGTGAAGCTTCTTTGAGGTTAGCGCAATGGATAGCGCCCATATTTTGTGCAGGAATGGATAACAACCGTTCATCCCAAAGGACGCGTGGCACGAGATCTGGTCACGTCGGCTTTTCGACAGTCGCGAGTTCAAAGGGTGAAGGTTTTATGTTGTTGTACATCTCAAAACCCCGAACCATGAAGTACCGATAACGCCCAAAGTCGAGCCCACAGTATCATGGGGCAGTCTCAACCATCCATCTAAAATAGACACCTGGCGCGCAATTAGGCTCCCCACCTTTTCGCCCATCGCGGTTTCGAAGTGAAAGGAGCATCTCCCTCATACCCCCGACGCGTGAAGTAACGAGAATGTCCAGGACCTTGGGCCCACAGCAGCATCGGGTGAGTTTAAGACCGTCAGATTTGAAGGACGCATGGTGCTCAATTGAGTCGTCTCGATGTTTCACCCATCGCAACTATGACAAGCAAGGATCAACTCCTTCCCATTCGCGAACGCCGAAAGCGCCTATGGGAATAAAAGCAGGGTCGCATTCCATGGTCACTTGGGAAAGAAAAGAACTAAGCAAAAGGGGCCAAAAGCATCAAATCCAGTCGTCGAAAGGATCATCGTGATTTCCAGGTGCCATCGGATACGATTTCGCTCCTGGTTTCCCCCTGGAGTAAATGAAGGCAAGAACGGGTGGTTGAAACCTCCTTTCATTCATTGAGTGTGAGGTATGGAGGGTCTAGCAAGCGGTCTGCTCGAAGGAGTTCTGTGTACTGATTTTTCCAAAGAATCCATGTCGAAGTCCTCGACTAGACAGAGAAGTCCGCACATGCCATTTTGGCCTTTAATGTTTCAGCTACCTCCCCTGCAAAATCCATGCGAAGTTAAGGAGACGTCTGACGCAGGACTTATGCCTGAATATTGATGGAAGAGACGCTACGCCTTGGAGGGCGAGTGCACCTCTGTTGGGAAAATCTGCCCAAGTATATGTACTCCATTTTGGCATTTTTGAAGGTATCGATGGTTGAGCAAAGCTCTAGATTGTAAAGTTTTGATAAAGAACTGGTCACTCTGGTTAATGTATAAGACATTGGAGACTTCTTACTTTATGGATGTCATCCTCTTTTCCATCTCTTTGTTTATTGTGTTAGAACAGCTCAGAATTGGAGGATCCAGTCGAGTTGTAGTTGTTATAGGATGATGTAGGTTGGATCAGTGTAGCAGTTTCATTGTTTCTAACCGGTTCCTATGATTTTCTTAGCGCTGAATGACTCAGAATTGGAGGATCCAGTCGAGTCACCCTTCATCTCTTTGAGACTCTGGACCAAGAGGATCTTGGCTTCCGAGTTTTTCATCCTCAAGCTTCCGAAGGCCTGTCGCCTGAGGTAGTCTTTCTTGCCCTTCTCACAAGTCTTCCCTCTACCACCCTTTAATCATTTACTGACAGAAGTTGGATCAAGACCTCCCTTGCTTTCTACATAGCAGACCTAGTCTGCTGAGTTAAAGCTATACCTTCTCGAGTCTTTACCCATTTGATCACCCCATTAAACAAATCGTGACATAAAACTGATGGGCGTTGGGCTCTGCTCCTGCAAGCAATCCAGGGGTGACTTCTAACGCTAACACATGGGATGAAAAATAGAAGACTCTGTCAATGGATGAAGATTGCCAAGTCTTAGAGTTAGAATTGCCCAAGGAGGGGGAAGCCATGTCCACCGTTGCTAGCATCATGGAACAACCAATTTCATTTGAAGACAACAACTCTATCATATGTCAAGTGTGTTTAGGACACCGTTTCACAAAGTAATGTCTGAAGACGAAGCAAGTCAGTGCATCACAAAAATTATGCAATGAAGGATTCATGCACAAAACCAAATCTTTGAACTTAGTGAGGGTAGAGTCACTCACGAAGGAGGATGCCCAAGACAGAGGTGAAGTTAGGAAAAAGAGGTAAATTGAATTACATGATCACCAAGTTAATCCAATTCATTGTTTCTTGTGCAACCTTAACCATTTCGCAGTGAATTTCCCATTGAAGGAACAGTTGGAATGGATGGACGAAAACCAAGTGCATCTTGGGCAAAAGAATCACGTAGCCTTGGAATAAGTAAACCAATCACATCCAAAACCATCAAGGGAAATGGTAGAATTGTTAGAGGAGTTGAAGAAGTGTCTTGACGAGTTCAAGGATAGGGATCATGGACAACATTCACAATATGGAGGAGCCAATTTTTTTTTTTGGATGTGACAGTGAGTGGGGTGAAAGTGGCATCATTAGTTGACACCGGAGCGACTCACAATTTCATAAGTGAACATATTGATACATCAATCCATTGTAATTCTGAGGGAAGTATGGTTTCATTCAAGGTGGTCATTTCAATGGTGAAGCTGGTGACAGGAGTGGTTCATTCTGAACCATTGAGATTTGAGAGTTAGTTTGGAACTTAGGATTTGATTGTGGCTCTGCTGAATGATCATGTGATGATATTGGGGAAATATTTTCTCAATTATTCCAAGGAATTTAGTGTACCATATGAAGGTTTCTTAGTTTTTTTGGACGAAGCCAAAACAACAAGTGTGCCCATGATGATGAAGAGCAAGCTTGGATGAAGGCCCATGATTGTTGCAATTAGGTTGATTGAGGAAATATGTGAGAGAGCAGACATACCTTGTGACATGGAACAACAACAAGAGGTGACTCCAACCATGGTTTCTTTGAGTGTCATGAATCAAGAAGAATGAAGTAAATGCATATTAATAACAATGGGGATGTTGGTGAAGTCTGTCTTACGGAAGGTAGATCGGTTGCAAAGTCTGCAGTGTCATAATCAAGAGTGTGAGGAAAATTTGAGGTTACCCGTCACAATATTTTCCAAAGACATTGTATAGGAGACACGGCCTGAGTCACCATGCTACCAACAAAAAGGTGAGGGGGTTGAGGCAAATCGGTTGGATAACCAACTTTTGGAAAAAACTCTAAGTGTTGAGACAAAGAAGTGCATCGAGGCAATCACTCAACCAGACTTGGAGTCAGATGTGAAAGAAGTAGGGATGGAGGAACTACACCCCACAACCAATGTGAATATTTGTAGGAAAGCCATGGGGATATACGAATTTCAACTAAGTGAATAAAATCTTGAGGAGTTAGTATGCACACCGAAGGAAGTCAGGTTAGTTTTGAGGTACTTGTGCATGGAGCACAAGTCTAACACTATGTATGCCAATAGCCTTGGTGGCAGCTATTGGGTACACTCCATTTGTTGAGAATACAAAGAGTTGGCACATTTCTAGGAAGAAGACAACGTGGCCTTGGGTTCCTTATGAAGAGGTGTCGTCATAGACTTGGAGATGTGCATTTTCATGGAGAAGGTAGTGTGGTGTGGGTTCCTTGGAGGAAGATGTTGCAACAAAAGTTGAATAAACAAAGACAATAGTTGATGGGTTGCAGAGAACAATCATGAGAATACTTGAGCACAAACAAGAGTTGGGTACCTTGGTGGAAGTTGTGGATTTGCGTTGAAGACTTAGCATATTTTGGGTGAAGGAGAGGAACATTTCCTAGATCTTGAGGATTGGACAAGGAGATGAAGTTATGAATGAAATGGATATGTTTGACATGGGGAAGTGCATCTTGAGTGATGCACACAATGGTTGGATTGATCACCCGACTAATGTAGAACTTGGGGGTCAACATGTGCGGAGACATGGAATAATGGTCAAAGTAAAGGGGCAACAAACAAGTCAACATGGTTAAAAAATTGGGTAGTTTGACCATTGGTGCATGGGTCGATGTAGCGATGTTGGGTGGAATACATTCGTTCTACAGGAAAAGAGGTTAGACTAATTTTGGGAAGATATTATGTACAATATAGATGAAGTGATATGATGAAGGTAAAATTAGGGTTTCGACTTGATAGAAATTTGGGGTTTCCAGTGGGACAAGACTTGGAGTTTCCAACAGACTTAGTCACAGATGGAGACAAGAGTTCAAGAAGAGATGGAGATTACATATTTTGGAGGTTTTGTCGAGACGACAACAACTTGGAGAGGGGGAATATGTAAGGCTTGGAGTGTTGAGACCAAGTGTGCACACTTCCACTGTAGATCAAGATGAATGACATCGGGAAGGCAAGACACTCAATGCGAACAAGGAGACAAAAGTCTTGATATAGGGGAGAGTTGGGGTTCCTTGGGAGTGCATTGATCCAAGGAACAACTCCACCTAAATATGGCTTACGACACATGCTATGCGTGGATCTTAATGAAGTTGTTGGGTAGGTAGGATTCCTAGCATGCACACAAACCTTGGGCATGAAAATGTGCCAAGGGGACTTGACCAAATCATGAGGTAGGCGTTATGGGGATGGTAAGGTTTCCTTGCGACCGAAGTAACCAATTTAGAAAAAGGCACAAAATCGCTTAAGTCATGGAATGGTTTGAGTGTATCACCATTGGACAAGTCAACCAAGACTTGGGGCGTGCACACCCCGATAAGGGAGTCAATCAGACAAGTGATCAGGCATCAATATGTTGGCTAGGTAGCATTTGGAGGTACATGCACCGGTGTGGACTCATGGATGTGAAAGTGAGGTTCGGCTCACACAGGCTCCAAGGAATGCATTGGTTCATTGGTGGAGAAACTTGTATTATATTGGCAAGAAGAAAAACAAAGGATGGCAGAAGCCTTGGGAAATCAAATGAGAGTCATTTGGTGAGACAGGTTTTCATGGCTTAGATGGAGCGATCAACAAAGATTTGGAAAAAGGGCACTACATTTAGGCAAGTCGAAGTTTTGTCTAAGTGTCGAGTCATGGTGATTTTTGGGTACTGAGGTGACATAATAGAGAGTCTATGAAAGCGACCAACTAGTTGGCCTAGGGGGCATGGAGAATTGGTATGTGAGTTTTAGGCACATTTTTGGAAAAGTGTGCATCTTAGAAGAATGGAAGGAATTGATGTTGAGAAAGTGTGTGGAATTTTGACAGAAGTCTGGGAGGGCACCCAGGAAGGGGTGCACGACTTGACAAGGGTGCAGACGGTGCAGGAAGATTTGGGCAAGGTGGATATATTGTGATAGAAGGTCTGCGATGAGGGAACGACCATTTTGTGAATTTGGTTGTTTTGTTGATAGGGTATGTTGTATAAGTGCTACATGCTCCTCTTGTATCTCTTATATTTTTTTGTGTGGCATGTGATGCATGCTCGACACACTTGTTGTACGAATACTTAAGTCACATGTTTGACCGAGTGAGGTCACCCACACAACATACTTGTGTTGTTCTCTTGTACATTGTATTGCGAATGCAAATTGAACTAAGTGTAACAAGTATACATGTTAAGTAAGGTTTCATATAATTCTGAAATTAAATGAGAAAGGCATAGTCCGGACATGCGATGTCTCAGCTCGGGAAAACCGACGAGACAATGCATGTTGTGGTGCCACACGACTTGCAGTGACCGATGACTTGGGTGCACCAAGTCAGCTTGGGTGTTGGGGCGACTGCAAGGCCGTGAGAAAACCCTTTAAGAACAAAATTTAATTTGGGCCATTTAAACTCATTCATGGAGTGAGATAAGGAGCACTCAAATTGACTCCATTTTTTTATAATTTCCCCATTCTAAATATTTCAAAAATTTGATCTAAACTCATAATTTTATACTGTAGTTAGATTATTATTATTATTTATTAAGTAGGAATGTTTTTACAATACTAAGGATCATTGGACTAATTTATGTTGATACACAACTACATCATTATGTTTAAACAAGACCCAACTACTTAAAATAAACTACCACATGCTAATAATCCATAAAAAAAGTAGACTTACGATAATCATAACACTATTAATAACTAAATTATATACTCATACTTTTTCAAAATTAGATCTATTAAAAAATTGTTCTGAAAGAAAATTCCATATCATCTGAAATACCCTAATAGTGCAACCCTACCCTAAAGATTTTGACTTTCACAAAAATAGTTTCATTGGCTCCCAAAGTCTTATAAGTATTGATAGATATTGTATAAATCTTCTACTAATAGATCATCAAATGGTACATGGATCAATTCATTGCACCTCAAGCATATTCCTTGAAGAAGATTAAACATGCCTTTTATATCAAGACCAAGAATTCCTAAGATTTTGTTCATCATGTGTGATGATACTATTTCCAATCTAATTACTTCTATAAGATTTAACATCAACATGGTAGAAAAGGAATGATTCGAGTAACAACTACTAATATTACCAAGAACATTGGAAGGATATTTTTACGAGAAGGTTTTATAGAAGATGTTAGGGAACATCAGGAAGGCATATTTTGTTTTTGATATCAACTTCAAAATATTGGAGAAGGAAGAAAAGGACATATATGACCATGTCAAAGTGTACCAACAAACCTGGTTTGAAAATTTATTCCAATTATCGAGAAATTCCAAAAGTTCTAGGTGGAATATGGATTGTAATTCTTTCTACTTCCCAAGGAATTTTGATGGATTGAGAAGCTTGGCAAAAAAAATGGAGGAGAAATATTATGTTGTGTATAGTAATTGATCAAAATTTTGTCTCACAATATTGATTCTATAAATTATCCCTATGGTATGAAAAGTCAGAGAAATTTTGGTTGGAGACACCATTCATCTTCATCCAAGCAAGTTAGTCAAGTTTTCTTTTATCAAAAGAGGGGGATGTTTGATGAATAACTAGAATATGATCCATGTAGAAGGTTTGGTTACTGAATCACTCCCTAATGGTATGCTTTGAGTTTGATAGATAATGAATGGCATATTCAGGTTCATATTTCAAGTAGGATTCAACGTAATTCCATAAGAATGTTACCAGGATATAGGGTCAAGGTCGAATTAAGTGCTTATGATTCAACTAAAGAAAATATAATATATATATATATATATATATATATATATATACTTAGCAAAAAATCTTCAAACAATTGAATCACCTTTTGAACATCTAGATAGAGAGACTAGTGGTCATAATATCACTACAAATATGCAGAACTATGACATGGATTACATATGAAGACATATGTGAATGTAAAAAATGACATTTGGAAGAAAATGAAGAGACATATGGTCGAGACCTAATAGGTATGTAAAACCAGAGTCTTATAGGCCCCAAACTGAGTATGCCTTGTCATTTGACCAATATGATCTATATTAAAGGTTATTGACTACAAAAACATTCAAGAGTTGGTCATGTGATCAATTGTTAAGATTGTTTCCCACAATGTCCTCAATTCTATTCTGAGGTCTGTATTCATGATATGGGAAAAAATAATGTGAATTTACCAAGGAAGAGTTCCAAGGAGATCCACAACACTTAGGGGCTAGGAGTTATCCAACCACTTGGACAAAGAGACCCGTGGTCACCATGTCGCTACATACAAAATATTCCATTTCTCTTGTAGGACAAGAAGAGGCTACACGTGTCAACAAAGCTAGAGAAACTGATGATTATCGTGTTAGGTTACAAATGTTTTGAACAATTAGACAATAGGTTAAAAAATTTAAGCGATGACTATTGTTGAATTAAATTGTTCATTTTTTATTATGTTGGTTGGATTTCAACATACAAATTCTTTTCATCTCATCATTGTGTTATCCAAATTGTAATTTTGACTATAATTATAGACTTTGATATCACTATGACATTGTATAAAATGTTTCAAAAGAACTTATCTCAATGGTTCTTTATACAATCTATTTGGTCGATGGGCATTCTCCTTACAATGCTTTTCTAGGTTAAGGGAACAAGCAACCAATATTGTTTGGGTTCGTTAGTGAGCAAGATATCATAAACTGTTTTGAGGATTTTGGAGTTGAAACCTCATAATCCTGACTACCGAGTCCATCACCTACAGGTGAGAAACAATACATGTAGATGCTACGGTTAATTATTGTGGTTAAATTATTATGACAAGATCTTTATAGAATATGTGGATAGGCATATGATGGTTTGTGTGTTTCTTTTTGTTGAAATAAACATTACATCACTACAACTATACTTCTTCACAATGAAAATGAAATGGACTTGATTCCTCATTGATGGATATTTCCGCAACACGAATTGCTAGGACCCTATTCTCCGCTAGAAGCTCAAAAGGATTTGTATGAAAAAAATTGCTATAATGACACCGATTTTTTTTTTATAATTTTGATTAAATTGGTGTTAGGTTCAGATGTGTCCTATAATCAATCTCTAATTACCAACTTGATTCAATTGATAGTTAGAGAAAAGTATTAAAAGCTGACTCAAGGTGTAAAATTTATTAAAATCTCATACCTTTGCTTCGATAACCATTTTGATATCCATTTTGAGGACACATCCATGGTTCAGACTATAAATATGTGGAAGTGGGGATCCATAGATTCACAAGTGTGATACATATATTTCTCTCAATCTATGTGAGTTTGTAGTCCATTGTGTGATTGTGGTCTTAGCCATGGCGAGCGAGTAGGTGCATGTTAGTAGACCCTACATGCATTTCATTTCATTACGATGTGTTGGCTATGATGTGATGAAGTTTCCTTATCTTGATTGTAGATTCATGGCATCCAATGAGCATGGAGAAAATTCAATAGTTCTCGTTGGATTCTTGAATCTGCAATCGAGATAAGCTCAATGAAGTGTTCTATTAATTTGTTGAATAATAAATATTGTTCAGTTTGAAGCATATTTCTATCAACAATGGGTTTGGTTTGAAGCAAGTTTGTATTAGAAATGGGTATCTGAAGGAGGTGAGCAGGTGCAATCCTTTTTTATTCGAACCCCTTGAGTCAAGTTCAAAACATGGTAGAGTATAATTCTTGGTGCATAGTCGTCTTGTGGTAAATTCCAATCAATAGTATATGTGATCCGGATTTTGTGAGCATAATGAAATGAATACATATTATTAACAGGTGCTTAACACAAAATAACAGAGATATAGTAAAATTGGTTTTCTATTCAATAACGAAATAAGTTGAAACTGTAAAATGCAGCGGAAACAAGCTTGTTGGAATGGTGGCGTCTTATCTCTTAGAAGAGATGCGACGAAAACACACATTCACAAGAAGAAGGTTATAATGAGGCGCTGAAGGCATTTTTACAATAAGAAATAATGCCAAAAACCCTCTACATCCAAAAACCTAACCCTGGGAGATGAATTGCTAAAAGTCATGTAGGCCCCGTTTGGGTAAGTTAGTACATCAACTTCCCGGGGTTGTAACTTTTGCATATGATATCCGTTTTAGGCGTGTGATAGCCCATTGGAAAGGTATCATTGAGGAGATTCATTTTGGGGGCTCAATCATGCCTTCAACTATCATTGAGGAGATCGATCCCGAAAAACCTTCATTTAGGCCCTCAAAATGGCCCCAAAATTTAAAACTGCTAAAAATAGTAAATTGCCAAAATTGTCAGAAAATTGTTTTGAGCCAGTTGGAAAAGGTGGGTGGCCACCGGTATCCATTTGGATCAATCCTCCATCCTTAGGAATCAATGGTCTCCATTGTGTTGAGGTCCCCCATTAGATGAGGAAATTTCTGCTGAATTTGGCCCCGGGTGAGCCACTTGCCTTGGTGCAGGTGCTGCCCTGCTTTGACGACTCGATAAAGCTGGATCCTTTGTTGTCGAGTGCCCTTGATATGTCTGTCCACCATCTGTTCATTGGATACCTGTTGTAGGGAGTTAGGGTTGAGCTATGTTGGTGTCAGTTGTTTTGCTACTTCTGAGGTGTCCAATAATGGTGGGAAATAAAGGAGAAGGAGATCCACGTTGAACACTAGGTGCAGACCAAGGAAAGGAGGAATGTTGAGCTCAAAAGAATTATCCCCCATAGCCTTGGTGATAGTGTACGACCCATAACAGAGTGGGAAAAGCTTCCAATGGGGTCCTGTAAGGCGTTCTTTCTGCAAGTGCAACCAAACTTTGTCGCCCACCTGAAACTTATGCGACACCCGATGTTGATCATGGCGTTTTTTGTACTTGTCATTGGACTTTTGTAGGATATCCTGAACCTGTTGGTGGATTTGCTAGATCTGCTCAATGAACCAGGTGACTTTGTCAGCTTCAGTTGGAGCAGGAGATGAGTCAGTCGAGGTGACCGCAAGGGGATGTGCAACATCTATGGGTCCCAATGGTTGGAATCCCAACCCCACTTGAAAGGGGTTATGGACGGTTGAGCTATGCAGGGCTCGGTTGTAGCTATGTTGGACATAGGGAAGGCTCTCATCCTATGTGAAAGGGTTCTTTTAATTATACATGCGAAGTATATGCACAATCATTCAATTTACAACCTTAGTTTGGCCATCTGTCTGGGGGTGGAAGGCCGTGGATTTGGTGAGCTTAGTGTCCAGCAGTGACCAGAGGCTCGATTAGAATGTGCTGAGAAATCGAATATCCCGATCTGAGACAATGGTTTGTGGGATTCCAAAATGTACCCAGACTCATTCAAAGAAGATCTTGGCAGTGGCCTCTGTTGTGATGTCCTTCTTGCAGGCAACCAGAATCGCCATCTTAGAAAAGCGATCAACAACCACAAAAACACAATCATTTCACCGCTTGGTGGATGGGAGGCCCGACATGTAGTCCATTGAGATGGATTCCCATGGCCTGTCAAGAGTAGGAAGAGGGGTGTACATGCCATGTTTCTTAGTGGTCAGTTTGGCAATAGCGCAGGCAGTGTAGGACCTGATATACTTGCTGACCTCCTGTCGAAGTTTCGGCCAGTAGAAATGTTTCTGTAACCTCGCCACTGTCTTTTCAACACTGAAGTGTCCTGCCACCCAACTATAGTGGGATTCCTAGATTATCTTTGCTCACTCACTTGATGGAACACAAATATGGCCCAGATGACACAACAACCCATCCTTAAGATGAAAATTATCGACAACTGCGTTTGCACCCAACATTTGGTAGGTGGTGGTGAAGTTAGGGTTTGTCTCATAGAGTTGGGGCCATCCAGATGTATCATGGCCACAAGAGTCTAGCACCATGGTGAGTGCCACGACTGGTGGTCTGCTGAGGCAATCAGCGACGCCATTGGTGCTTCCTATTTTATACTTGATGTTGAGGTGGAATTACTGCAAGTATGTGGACCACTTTTGATGGCAGTCATTCTGCAATTTTACCTGTGTCTGCATGAACTGTAGTGGCTTATGATCAGTGTGGATGATTGTCTCCTTCCCAAGAATGTAATGTCTCCACTGGTGGCATGCTTTCACAATGGAGTACATTTCTTTATCGTAAGTAGGGTACTTACGAACAATATATGATAGTGTCTCACTATGATAGGCCACATGGTGGCCATGATGAGTGAGAACAACGCCCACAACATAGTATGAAGCATCTATCTCAATCTCAAAAGGATGCTACAGGCCTGGTAGTGAAAGTACTGGGGCTGAGCACAAGCGCTACTTCAAATCATCGAACGCTTGTTGTTGGGATGGACCCACGCAAATTTCGCCTTACCACCACCCCTGTTTATTTGGCTGAGCGCCCATGCAATATGGGAGAAACCCAACACGAACCTGCGGTAGAAATTGGCAAGGCCCAAGAAGCTCTGAAGCTCAGTGAATGTTGTTGGGGCTGGCCAGTCACGGATGACTTGGATCTTGGTTGGATCCACATGTACGCCATGTTGATCAATGATGTAGCCTAGGTAATGGACCCTGTCCATTCCGAAGGAGCATGTTTCCAAGTTGGCGTATAGCTCGTGCTACTGCAGGGTGTGCAGAACCTGCTGAATATGTTGCAATTGTTCGGCCCAAGTCTTACTGTAAATTAGAATGTCATCCAGATACACCACTACAAAAGTATGGGTGAATGGTCACAGGATATCGTCCATCATCCTCATGAAAGTGGTTGGAGCATTTGTCAAACCAAAGGGCATGACCAACCATTCAAAAAGGCCTTCCTTTGACTTGAAGGCAGTCTTCCATACATATTTCTATTCTATCGGGACCTAGTGGTAGCTAGACTTCAGATCAATCTTACTGAAGTATTTGGCCCCCGTGAGTTGATCAAGGAGGTCATCGATTCTGGAAATCGGGTACCGGTTTCTGACTGTGATTTTATTCAGAGCCCGGTAATCAATACAGAGTCGCCAGGTTCCATCTTTCTTCTGTACCATCATGATTGGGCTCCCGCAAGGTGATGAGCTGGGGCGGATGTGCCCTTTGTGGAGCAGTTCTTGGATCTATCACTTGATCTCCTCATTCTCTAACAAAGAGCGATGATAGACTGGCCCATTGGGTAGCGGTGCGACGGGGGTCAGATCGATGGGGTGCTTGACTTGGCAGTGTAGAGGTACCCCTGTAGGTGAGGAGAAGATATCCGAGTATTCTTCCACGACCTTATCTACTTTCTTCTGCTGTGTGGAGAGGTCAGCCGCAGAGACCCTAAATGTGGCTGTGATCTTTCACTTATTCTGAGAGCGAATCACGAAGAAGACAAACTTCCCATCTGAGAGATGACCTTCCTGCATTTCTTAGCAGAGATCAAGGAAATAACACTAGGTGGGACTGCCTCGGGTATCCTATACAATTTCCTGTTCAAAGTAATAATAACACTACAAGGCCTAGACTCATATACAACATGACGTTTCCATAAATAAGGTTGGCCCAAAAGAACATCACAAACTTCGAGAGGAGCAACATCACACAATACCTCATCTTTGAATGGCTTGATGTCGTAAGACAATTAACACTGTTGGCTGACGTGGAGATCGCTTCCTTGGCGGAGCCATCCAATGGTGTACGGTTGTGGGTGCGGTGTTGTTGGCAGGGCCAACCACTTGACGACCTTTGTTGAGATGAGGTTCTTCTCGCTACTGCTATCAACGATGAAGTGCAACGGGGTGCCTTTTACCCACATCTGTGAATAGAAGAGGCACTCTCCTTATTCTGGTTCATCTGGTTCACCAGGCTGGAGCTTGGTGGTAGCAACGGTGGAACTGGGTTCTGTGTCAATGATCCGTCTTCCCCTTTCTGGTTGTGGATCATAATCATAATCTGCATCTGATTCAGAGGCTTTCATTTCGGCCACCAACGACTGCTTTGAGTGATAGTCAGTAGTGTTATGCCAAGGGCTCTTATGGAAGTCACACCACTTTCCGGTATCTTTCTTTGTCTTTCCGGTGTCCCTCTGTAACACCCTGTTTCCCCTAGTCTGTAAAAATAACTATATTGGCCAAGAACTATGGCAAACTCAAAGACGTGAATGTTTGATTTGATGGACCTTTTTATAAAAGGTCGACGAATGTAAATTATGTTATGAATATGTGTTGCATGGATGTTGAGAGGGGGATGTGCTAAAAGAGACCATGATGGCTAATGAGAGGTGGTGGAAGGGACCTAGAATGGTTGCGTTAAATTCCACCGAGCTAGTACCTTATTGGTTTTACTTGCTCAAAGACCAAAGCAACTCTCTGAACCCATAATGGATTTCTCGTCAAATTGGTAGGTGGGGAGGATCCTTAAGAGTTAATGAGGGGATGGGGGTGAACCGCCCATCCGTAACAACTCCCAGACCTAACCACGGACGGGGAAATTCGTGCCACACGCAATATTGTAGAGAAAAGGCAAGAGAGGAAGTGTGGTAAGCAAGGGAGAAGAGAGGAGAACACGCACGACAGGGATCACAGAAGAGAACTGGAGAAAACTCTATAAATACAGAGAGTTCTAAACATAGGAGAAGGAGAGTAACCTTCGTCCTTGACTTCCGTTGAGCTGGGAGTAGGAGACTAAATCTCAAGCCTTGTGGTCTAGCTCGGGGGTGGCTAGTGGTAAATCCGTTTGGAGTCACTGAGCTTACGATTGAGTGGAAATGAGCACCCCTCTCAGCAGTCGCGTCACACCTGGTGTTTTCTGATAAGTGTTATGTCTTGTATTTTTGAATCGAATGCATGCTTATGTTTATACGCTCATAAATGGTTTCTATATGGAAGTGTTTGCCTGTATTTTGATTTGGAGACAAGGGATACATGCTTATACTTATATGACCATAACCGGTCTATGTATGGATTGAATAGGTTCAGAATACGAGTCCGTTCCCTTGAGAATTGTCCTATCTACTTGGCTCGCGCTATGCCTTGGTTTAATTTCCCGAAGGCACTTCTCTCAGGAATTTTCCTTGCACTCCAGAGTCGGAGTGAGTCCCTCAAAAGGACTACCACGATAGTAAACCCATGAGTTTATTTTACCCCTACCACCGAATTTATAGCTCGGCGAATTAGGAAGACTTTTACTCAGGTCACCAAGCCTAGGGATAATTTACCCAAGAACCCTCTGAAAGATCTGTCGGAGCTCTATTGCCCATTGACCTTAACCTTTGCATAGGCAGGAGGGTGGACTTGGCAACGTCCTGAAAGTTCCAGAGAATCCAGACCCTTTCATCAGAATTTTGGCGTTTCGGCACCCGGGAAACCAAAGGGCAAGACCCTTCGTTATCGCAAGTCGCGAAGTCCCGGTATGCGAAACTCTGAATTATCTTAGTGTGAATAGGTTTTGGCATTTCTTCATTTCAGAGTTTCGCATACTGGGACTTCGCGACTTGCGATGACGAGGGGTATTTGGCCCAGATGAGGCTACATGGGAAATGGAAGATTCCATGAAACAGACATATCCGATTTTGTTTACTTCTGTACATACATGTCATATTGATAGATAGAACATCGAGGACGATGTTCATTTAAGGGGGAGAGAATT
>JZKD02S2139694.1:18523-31044 GCA_000966675.3 Picea glauca
GGAAGAGATGAATGTCACTTTTCTCAGGAGAAAGTTCTTATGAGGATCCTGAGTACACAATCATCAATACACCATCATGATGACCAAAATCATGGGTAACACTTGGTCCTGTGATAATGCAGATTGATGAGGCCAGTGTTGCAGCTGCCATAGAGATGTCTGGTGCAGAAGAAAGGTGGTTTAAGACTACCTCAACCAAAGAAGTTTATTTCATATTTTTCCTCAAATAATAACATCAACATATGAAGTAACAAAAGAATATCCCCGGGAGCTATTTGGAGGATAAATGGAAAACTTTGTTGAAGATGATCTAGGTCTACATCACCTATGTGGGGAGGTATGGAAGAACCATGCTCTATCACTTTAGACTGCTCCTCCATTTCATAGGTAAGCAGCCTCTTAACATGTCATTTTACCTTCTCAAGAGTCTTTCCAAGATGTATTCTAAAGTTCAATCCAAGCCTAAGGAATCCAACAATAGTCTTTTCCATCATGGGCTAATCAAGTTGATAGTTTCAGAAGAGCTTCGTAGGAGGAACAAAACTTCGTAATTTTTATTGTTTTGGGGAGAATTTGCGAAAGAGGTTCATCCCAAGAAAGGAGGAACCCCCTCGCAGGAATTAACCTCCCCAAAAACCAGCAAAAGGAAAACAAGAGAATTGTCTCATGTGGAAATTGCCACCAAGGTTTCCCCCTCCAAATCAGAAAAAGAAAAGAAGAAGTTAGAATTTATGAAACGGGCAGAGGACCAAGAAAAAACTACATCAACAAATATCCTGAACTTGCCATATTCTGATTCTGATTCAGAGCCCCCAGCTGTAGAAATGGAAGCTGAGCCATCAACTATGGAAAAGGAAAACCCTGAAGAAGCTGGGACACCATCAAAGAAGAAGGTCAGCAAACAAACTAAGTTCAATAAGATGAAGGAGGAAATTGATGAGTTCAAAGTGTTATAAAGACACTAGAAGAAAGAAAATGAGACTCTTAATAAATCTTCCCTCAAAATTGGATCTACATTAGATCAATTGGCCATCAAGTATGAAACTGCAAAGCACAAGAACAAGAAGTTGGTTAAACAGAATGGTAGGTTAAAGAATATGAAAAAGATGTTGAGGTTTAAGAGTGTTCAAAAAAATTTGAAACCCAAAGATCACCTCAGGCTTGATACCTTGGTTGAAGTTGCCCTTGGTATGAGAGGAGGTGACCATGATTGATGAAGTAGGATTGAGGATTAAACTAAACCATTTTTTACTAAGCTCTGGAGCAGTTATCATTTTCTCCAGCAAAGGGTAGTTGCAAAATCCAAAATTAGCTGTCGAAAATCAAGTCCAAGATATTGGCAGCTAAATACACCATGTTTTGGTCTCTTAGCTGTCGAATTCTCTATCATCAACAGAAAACAAAGAGATCCCTATATATCAAGACAAACATATTTTTCAATGATCTCCCAGATCTCCAAGATAATTTTCCAATGCCAATACATCTCCAATATGTTGATATCAAGGTTGATATCGAATCATATTTGGTCTTTGAAGAAAGTCAAAGTTTATCTCTTTCCTTGGGATTTTGTTTTATTCTCCCTACCTTTTTGGATCCTAATCAGCAGGAAGATTTTTCGATTTTTACCCTTTTTAGTGGTAAAAATCCATATATTGTAATAGACTTAGGATATATGGTATGATGTGGGATATGAGATGAGATCTCTATTGTGATTGTGTATTAATTAGGTATTTACAGAAAATATCTATAATCAGTTATGGAGGAGATCTGATCCCCTAGTTGTAGGATCTGGATGTAATTAGAATTTATAAAAGATGGAATGTAATTTGACATAGGGTTTAGACCTAGAGGGAAGAATGGTATGGTGACATACCCATCTATTGTAAAGATGTTCAGCAGGTTGTAAGTGACTTTTTTGGATGAATACAAAGATATTTTGTTTCCAGATTCTTGTGTCATGATCATGTGGTGAAGTGATTCTTATTGAAACTTGTTATTCTCTTGTTTTACATACTGTCTCTTTATTTATTGTTTATGAGAAGAGGATGTGTGGGATTTTTTCTTAACACCTTGTACTAGCTTGAAACAATATTTATGTTTTCCTCAAAGTTTGAATGTAGAATGCAGATAAGCTCTTCTCTGCATTTGAAATGACCCCTGACATTTTTCTCTTTCCATATCACAAATTATAAGGATCCACTGATGTGACTATTTTTACTAGTTACATATGTCTCTGTTATTCATTTATTTAATTATATGTGACCTTTTGACTCCATTTTTCCCAATGGCCCTCTTTTGCTGTCTCAACCAAAAACTCTAAAAACAAACCCTCTATCCTCATAACTAGTCTAATATCTCATCCCAACAAAGTTAAATCATACAGATAGATCCCTCTATGAGTCTAGGAGGGCTATAACCTAGACTCTAAGTGGTTTTGTGGTTACCCCTGCCAATTTTCTCCTCAGCCTGGGAAATTACAGGGTGATAACATAATGGAGACCATACTGGCGAACTTTCTCCAGTAGTGCACTTCAAGTTCTAGATCTGATTACTGATGGTGGACAGTGATCAAACACAAGAAGGATGAGATCATTCAACTAGCAACTCCAATCTCCATATCAGTTCCAATTCGAAGACTCCGCTAGAGGAAGGACCTAAAACATGGCAAACCAATCTGGAACGAGCAGGTATTCGAGTTCAAATTGTATTCAAGAAATTGTTGGCTTTATCTGTAATTATATTCTCTCCTACTATAATCCTGGTCAAGATTTTATTGATGAAATTCATAATGATCAGTTTCAAGCTGAATAACCTCAAAGGATTCATCATTTACCTATAGCTCTGGTACACACTCCAATATCTGTAGATAGCCTAGTGAGACACAAATATCATGCGTTATCTCCTACCACTATTGAAATTTCAGTTAGCTATAAGCCCCTTGCTTTGCCTCCTATACCTTCAAAATTCCCAGTTAGATACAAGCCCCTAGATTTGCTTCCTATTCTCCATGACCTCCCTGCTAATTACAGCAATAATCTGCCCAGGTTTGATGGAGAAAATGTACAGATCACTATTGAAAATCATATCCAACATCTTGAGGATTTTATTGATTTGTTCGAGAAGGAAGATGATGATGTCTGCATCAGGATGTTTTCCTTATCATTGCAAGGTAAGGCTAAGAATTGGTTTAAGAATCTTCCAGCCCCAAGCATCAGCAACTTCCATCAATTCATACAAATTTGACTAGATCGATGGGTAATAATGGGAAATATCTTTCTCATCCTAGAAGAGTATGAGCATTTGAAAAGACAGCCAGGGGAGATAATACAACACTTTTCATCCAGGTTCAATAAGGTATACCATGCAATGCATGTTAATATAAGGCCACCCCCAGAATTATCTCACTTGCATTACCCTGATGCTTTCGATCTAGAGATGGCATTCCAATTAAGATAAAGAACACGGCAACCCTTGAAGAAATGAAAAATGTTGCAGTTGATGTGGAAGCTAACCTGCTTAACAGAAAGGAAAAGTTAGAAGCAATGTTGAAAGACAAAATAGAAAAATAATGGTCGATATCTTCAGAAATGAAACTCGACATTCTGACCAACACATTCAATGAAGTTATGCATAAGATTAGCAAGAAAGAAGAACTTTTTGTTTGAAAGCCTTATGTTCCATTAATGCTAGAAAGTACAAAGATCAATGTCCCCAAGATTTTTCCAATTCAACCTTAGTATTCTGATCCACCCAATGATTACTTCATGTACTCAATCCATAATACAGCTAAAGACAAAATTCAAAATCAGATGGTGGTCGAGAATTCTCCTGAGATAATGTGCATGTTTGATGACCTTGCATATGTAGATGACTTTCCAGGATATGATCATCAAAGTGATGATTATGTGGATATGTTTGATGTTGAATGCTCAGAGAAACCAACACTACCTTCATGGGAAGAATAAGTCCCATTATCACAATGCCAAGATGACAATCAAACCCTGCATTCTAGGAAAGATAGCAAGGAGGAAAATACAAAAAAAATTCAAGAAAGTGCAAACTGCTTGCCCCTGTGTTTTGCCTCACTCCTGGGAGAACATTGCAAGTAGATTGTAAATAGAAAGGATGATGGATGTTCTAAGGCATCAATTTAAAACAACAGGGATGATACAGAAACTGATCCAAAGGTGCAGCCTTTGAGTCTTTTTGAAGGTCAACATTCAAATGAAATCACAAATCCCAGGATAGATAATGAGTTGATCCATTATGATTCCCTGCCCTTATGCTTTAGTTCATTTCATAATTTGAGAGGGAATCTTGGTCATATCCTGGTTGAGAATCACAGTGTAAGCCATGAAATGCCAGTAAATAAAATCCCACAGTCATCCAAAACATTTTATGACCCCATAGCTGATATGTTGGATAGTTTGTGTTTTCAAAGTCAGGTTTCATCCACCCCTAATGATTTCAAAAACTGTTATGATATGGATATGATTAGACAGTCTACCCATTTTCTAGTTTAGTAGAAATATCAGTGCAAAACTCATCAGATGAAATGAAAACATATCCTGAAATGCTTGAAGACTTGAAAACCCCATGTACAACACAAGGTCAGGAAGTTGAATGGACTAATTCCAAACACCAAGAAATAAGTCGAGTCTATTTGGACCCTATAGATATCTATATGAAGAAATTTTTCATTACAGGGCCACAATAGATTTGCAACAGTTTAGTTGTTTTCCAGAATGATCAAGTTTCATGTAAGGAAGATCAAGAGATAAAGCTCTATCACGTATCATTACCAGATATGCATCTAAGTTTGGTGAAAAACAGTGAAAGAGCCCAAGATCCAGATCCAATTTTTGATTGGTTATATTGGATATTTCATATTGATTAAGATCATGTATTCTCAGGTTATAATAGGATATATGTACATAAATAAGATCGTCAGATCAACATATTTTTAATTATTAATTCACATTATGAAAATAAGCTTTCTAGCAAAGAACGTGGTTTATTTTATTTTTCTTTTATTTCAAAAACTCAGTCAAAGTCAGAATGAATAATCAGTTGGTTTCCAGTCACGAAGTTGTAGGACTGATCAAGATACAGGTTGTGGGATCATCCCAATTGGATAAGGCATTGATTTACGAATTTGGAGATCTGAGATTCTTGACACCTCCTCAGGAGTTGTCATCCCCAATTGGAGCCTATGTTAGGGTCCTATGATATAGTCATTTGTTCTCCAATTATCTATTTGGGAATTTTTCTGATCACGTTGAAAATGTTTTCATGATAAGGTGCTCAGGGGTAATGGCCTAGTGGTATATTTTTAGATTCCAAAAGTCCCGAATATCGCTAGGGTTTGAAAGAGTCTTGTCATTCCCAGATCGGTGATTGTATGAAGGTCATGATTTATTGGCATGTTGCCAAAACCATTTTTAAAAATCATTCGCCCGATCTCCACAAAGGAATCATGATACGTCCATATATTGTTCAAATCAAGCAATCATAACCTGGATCGTGCCCACTAAATTCACTTGATCCTGAAAAAATGGTCAGAATCCTTCCTATGATTTGAATATGTCAATTATCGGTTTGTGATTGTTTTAAAATTGCACACAGGTACCCCAAACCCTTCATCCTTCAACTTATCCTCATTTCTCACTATTCTACCTCCACCTCCATGATCATCTGAGTCCATCATTCACCTTCACATACCCTAAATACTTTGTAAGTTGTACAGTTTTTGTTAAAGGTGTTTTCAGGAATTTTGGTAATGAAGAG
This sequence comes from Picea glauca, assembly GCA_000966675.3. Lineage (NCBI taxonomy): Eukaryota > Viridiplantae > Streptophyta > Pinopsida > Pinales > Pinaceae > Picea > Picea glauca. Next base: position 24,311 of record JZKD02S2139694.1, read on the forward strand.
CTCAACAAGAGGTGCCTTGTTGAGAAAGGAACTGCAGGATACTTCATACTTTGAGGCCCACCCTAAGGTCTATGAACTTTTTAAGGAATTTGGATGCTATAGGTTCTGTCAAAAGATACAAGGGTATCATCAGGGTATTACAGAAGATTTTGAGAAGAGATTTGGTGGCTTTAATATTTAGCTTGGTCCTATGGTAATGTAGATTGATGAGGTCAGTGTTGTAGCTACCATAGAGATGCCTGGTGAAAGAGAAAGGTGGTTTAAGACACCTCAACCAAAGAAGTTGATTTCAGATTTTTCCTCAAAGAATAACATCAACATATGAAGTGGCAGAAAGATATCCCCAGGAGTTATTTGGAGGATAAATGGTAAAATTTTTTGAATGTGATCTAGGTCTACATCACCTGTGAGGGGAGGTATGGAAGAACCATGCTCTATCACTTCAGACTTCTCCTCCATTTCATAGGTAAGAAACCTCTTAACACGCCATTTTACCTTCTCAAGAGTCTTTCCAAGATGTCTTCTAAAGTTCAAGCCAAGCCTAAGGAAGCCAACAATAGTATTTTCCATCATGGGCTGATCAATTTGATAGTTTCAGAAGAGCTTAGCAGGAGCAACAAAACTTGGGAATTTTTATTGTTTTGGGGAGAATTTGGGCAAGAGTTTCATCCCAAGAAAGGAGGAACCCCCTCACAGGAATTAAACTCCCCAAAAACCAGCAAAAGGAAAAGAAGAGCATTGTCTCCTGTGGAAATTTCCACCAAGGTTTCCCCCTCCAAATCAGAAAAAGCAAAGAAGAATTTAGAATTTGGGAAACAGGCAGAGGACCAAGGAAAAACTGCAGCAACAAATATCCTGGACTTGCCATATTCTGATTCTGATTCAGAGCCCCCAGCTGTAGAAATGGAAGCTAAGCCATCAGCTATGGAAAAGGAAAACCCTAAAGAAGCTAGGACACCATCAAAGAAGAAGGTCAACAAACAAACTAAGGTCAAGAACTTGAAGGAGGAAATTGTTGAGTTCAAAGTGTTAGAAAGACACCAGAAGAAATAAAATGAGACTCTTAAGAAATCTTCCCTCAAAATTGGATCTACATTAGATCAATTGGTCATCAAGTATGAAACTGCAAAGCACAAAAACAAGAAGTTGGTTAAACAAAATGGCAAGTTAAAGAATATGAAAAAGATGTTGAGGTTTAAGATTGTTCACAAAAAGTTGAAACCCAAAGCTCACCTCGGGCTTGATACCTTGGTTGAAGATACCCTTGGTATGAGAGGAGGTGACCATGATTGATGAAGCAGGATTGAGGATCAAACTAAACCATTTTTTACTAAGTTTTGGATCAGTTATCATTTTTTCCAGCTAAGGGCAGTTGCAAAATCCAAAATTAACTGTCGAAAATCAGGTCCAGGATATCGGCAGCTAAATACACCATGTTTTGGTCTCTTAGCTTTTGAAAGCTCGGTCATCAGCAGAAGACACAGAGATCCCTACAGATCAAGAAAAATAGATTTTTCAATGATCTCCCAGATCTCCAGGATAATTTTCCAATGCCAATACATCTCCAAGATGTTGCTATCAAGGTTGAGATTGAATCATATTCGTTCTTTGAATAAAGTCAAAGTTTAGCTCTTTCCTTGGGATTTTGTTTTATTCTCCCTGCCTTTTTGGATCCTAATCAGCAGGAAGATTTTTCATTTTTTACCCTTTTCAGTGGTAAAAATCCATATATTGTAATAGAAATAGGATATATGGTACGATGTGGGAGATGAGATGAGATCTCTATTGTGATTTTGTATTAATTAGGTATTTACAGAAAATATCAGTAATCAGTTATGGAGGAGATCTGATCCCCTAGTTGTAGGATCTGGATGTAATTAGAAGTTATAAAATATGGAATGTAATTTGACATAGGGGTTAGACCTAGAGGGAAGAATGGTATGGTGACATCCCCATCTATTGTAAATATGTCCAGTAGGTTGTAAGTGACTTTTTTGGATGAATACAAAGATATTTTGTTTCCATATTCTTGTGTCATGATCATGTGGTGAAGTGATTCTTATTGTAACTTGTTATTCTCTTGTTTTACATACTATCTCTTTCTGTATTGTTTATGAGAAGAGGATGTGCATGATTTGTTCTTAACACGTTGTACTAGCTTGAAACAATATTTATGTTTTCCTCAAAGTTTGAATGTAGAATTCGAATAAGATATGCTCTGCATTTGAAATGACCCTTGACCTTTTCCTCTTTCCATCTCACAAATTATAAGGATCCACTTATGTGACTGTCTTACCTGGTTACATATGTCTCTTTTATTCATTCATTTAATTATCTGTGACCTTTTGACTCCATTTTTCCCAATGGCCCTCTTTTTTTGTCTCAACCAAAAACTCTAAAAACAAACCCTCTATCCTCATAACTAGTCTAATATCTCATCCCAACAAAGTTAAATCATACAGAGAGATCCCTCTCTGTGTCTAGGAGGGATAGATCCTAGACTCTAAGTGGTTTTGTGGTTACCCCTGTCGATTTTATCCTTAGCCTAGGAAATTACAGGGTGATAACACAGTGTAATACAAATAAAGGTAATTTCCCCATTGAGGAAACATAACACAAGTGTGAATTTGGAAATTTCAACAAGTACAAGTACTAGGGCTGAAGTGGGCACCTCTCTTGGGCACTAGCCTTCTAGGTTTTGTGAGCACCCTTTTGTGTGTTAGGTTTATGGTGTGGGAGTTATTTCTCTTGAAGAATATAGCAAAGGATTGGTTGGTTTTTCTTCCCTTGTTGAGAAGGGTTTCCCAGGATACTTCTTGTGTACGTGTGCATGGTGTTCCTTCTTGCGATCTTGGTTACTGCAGCAAATTGTTTATGGTGTAACTGAAATTGTCTATGGTTCAAGTAAAATGATAAAATTGGAATGAACTTCATGTTTGAGTCTAGATTAGTGAAAAATCAACATGGTTTAAGAGCGTAGGTCTTGAAGAAACCATTGCACAAGCATTCAAATCTAGTCGTCCTTTCTTCTGCAATTCTGTATGGCCTCTAGGGTTTGCTACAATTCCATACGGCCCTCCTTTTCTGAGGTGTTTCAGCACCTTAAACTTGGACGATGGGGCTAAAATATGTACAAGAGTGTACGGCCTCCTTCATTGCACCTCCAGCAAGTCTCAGATTTCATTTCCAAGCATTTTGGATTTTTGGCCCTAGGGTTTCTAGGGTTTCACAATTTTTTGCAGATTTTTGGATTTAGGGTTTCTGCAACTCATTGAAGGATATTTTCAACTCACCAGTTTTCGTATGACTCTCTTAAGGCTTATTGTTGGCAGTCATAAGCCCAACAAAACCTAAGGTTGCTAGCTTATCCTAGTCGTTAGGTTTTATAGCCCAGTTGACAAGGGTTTGTGAAGAATCTGAAAATATGGTGACACCATGGCTACCTTCTTCATGAAGATGTCAAAGGAAAGAGATCATCCAGGTGCCATTGGAGAATTCATATCATCACCCTCATGTATGAACTTGTATATATTATTTGTATCATTTTCATGAGGGTACTTGTAGGAGGAAGGACCCTTTGTTGAAGTCATGGATCCAGAGGGATCTCAGTGCACTCAGAGGAACAACACACTGGAAGTGAAGACTCCAGGTTTGATTGTTTTAATTATCATGCCTCTAACCTAAATTTCTAAAGTTTTATACATTACAAGTAGGTGTTTTAGCTGTGACAACAATCCTTAAATTGGTTTGATTCTAGAGATGTGCTCATCATTCTCCTTTAGGATATATTCTTGTTTTGTTTCCTTTCATTTGTTTTCTTGTTCCAGGTAGGTTAACAACAAAGGACTATGGTTATACTTAAACCTTCAAAGGGATTCACTTGACTTCAAAGGGAGTCACTTGACTCAAAGGGAGTCAAAACTATTTGAGAAGGAGGAATAATAGGACCATCATTGAGGAAACCAATGCAATGATGCATGATCAGAGTCTTCCTATGATTCTCTGGGAAGAAGCATGAATGAAAACTATATATGTTAAGAACAGGAGTCCTCGCCATATTTTTAAAAACATAACTCCTGAAGAAGCCTTCACCGAACTGAAGCATGAGATTGAACACTTCAGGATATTTGGTTTCCCAGTGTATTTTCATGTACCCAAAGAGAATAGGTCCAAGCTATACCCTTCAGGGAGAAAGGATATATTTATGGGATACAGTGAATCTTTGAAGACATATTGGATTTACATCCCTCGTCAGAGACAGATTGAGATAAACAGAGATGTTGTCTTTGAAGAAGAGATATCCTTTCAAAGATCTAGAGAATATCAGATGGATATTGATAGTGAGACAATACCTTCTCCCCCTTCAGTAGATCACAGGGAGACATACATTATTCCATTTGATCCATTTGTTCCATCTGACCCAGTTGATATGCCCAAATATATTGCAGTAGGGCATAAAAGTCTTGCCTGGGCTCGACAAAATCTGCAGGAGGCAGAGGGACATACAAGCCCCTCAAGGAACATCCCGAGAGAGAAAGAGACCAAAGATATTTTCGAGCTACCTTTCATCCATGAGCCACATCATTGATTATGAGCCTTCTTTTCATGGAGAAGAAACAAGTGAACAAGTATGGCAAGATTCCATGACAGAAGAATATCAGTCTATCTTGAAGAATGATGTATGGGATATTGTTCTAAGATTAGAAGGGAAGTATGTGGTGAATTCCAAGTGGATCTATAATATCAAGCATGCATTTGATGGAATTGTCGAGAAATACAAAGAGAGATATGTAGCCATAGGATTCTCACAAGAAGGGAAAGTTGACTATGATGAGACATTTTCTCCAGTAGCCCGATACACTTCCATTCGTTCTATCATTGCACTAGTTGCATCCATGGGTTGGAAACTACATAAAATGGATGTAAAGACATCCTTTCTCAATGGTGATATTGAGGAAGAATTTTATATTGAGCATCCAGAAGGATTCGTTATACACAACGAAAACATCTCATGTGTGCAGGTTGAAGAAAGCCTTATATGGACCAAATAAAGCACCTTGTGCTTGGTATGAGAAAATCGATGGATTCTTTATGAGGTTGGGCTTCAGCAAGAGTGTTGTTGATCCAAACCTATATTATATTTTTGGCAACGAGTGCTTAATATTGGTCCCATATATGGATGACCTTTTCCTTATCAATTCAGAGAGACTCATTGTTGAATGCAAACAAGCATTGACTACTAAATTTGAGATGAAGGATTTAGGCTTGATGCACTACTTCTTAGGACCAGAAGTATGGCAGAGGACGGATGAAATTTTCCTGATTCAAGGAAAATATACAGTAGAGATATTGAAAAAGTTAGGTATGACAATGAAAATCCATGCCTACACCAATGGTGATGGATTTGAAGAAGATGAATGATGTTGATTCAGGCGATATTGATCCACACTTGTACAAACAACTAATTGGATCATTGATGTATATGGTCAACACCAGACCTGATATATGTTATTCGGTGAATGTGCTTATCCAGTTCATGAGTCAACCGATACAGACTCACTGGATAGCAGCGAAACATGTATTGAGATACCTATGAGGCACAATTGGATATGGATCTATATATGCCTCCAGTGTAGACTTGAGCTTGCAGGGATATGTCAATGCAGATTGGGCAGGGAGTGCAATGGACCGGAAGAGCACCTCTAGTTGTTTCTTTACCTTAGGATCTTCCATGGTTTCCTAGTGCAATAGGAAACAAAGCTCTGCAGCCTTGAATACCGCAGAGGTAGGATATATAGCATTGAGTGTGGAAGTCCACGAAGCAGTGTGGATTCACAAGATTCTGACAGACTTATTTGATCATGAGATGGATCCTACTACTATTCATTATGATAACCAGAGCTATGTGAAGATCTCTGAGAACCTTTTGTTTCATGATAGATCGAAACACATTGAGATAAAATATCACTATATCAAAGACATGGTGCAGAGGAAAATAGTACATGTGCAGTACCTTCCTACCCATGAGTAGATTGCAGACATCTTCACCAAACCACTTGCCAAGACAAAGTTCGAGTACTTCCGTGAGAGAATTGGCCTGGTGGAGAATGCCTCCCTAGCTGAGAGAGAGTGTTGATGATTATAGTTGTGTGAGACATCCTCCAGGACACAAACTAAGTGAGTCAGCCTGAGAGAGATCCCATGAGTTGGTTGTGCCCATGAGATGGGTGTTGTATTCCTCTATGAGATGGAGAAGGAACGTTGTGTGCCCTTATGTGGGGTGAGGAATCCCATGATTTGGGTGTTCCCATGACATGGGTTTGTGTTTCCTCTCTGAGACAGAGATGGAACGCCTTGTGCCCCTATATGGGGTGAGGAAGCCCATGAGTTGGGTGTGTCGTTCTCTCTGAGAAGAATATGAAATGATGTATTGTTCTCCTCTGGGAAGAGATTTGAGATGATGTGATACTCTATATGATTCTCCTGTGAGATGCATTGAGATAGAGATCTATTGAGTAGGACGTTCATGTGGTTGATCACGAGTGGGCATGATCCTAGTGGTTGAGCACTAGTGAGTGTGTATTCTGATGATTCTATTTTGAGATGCAATGATATAGAGACTTGAAATTCCCTGTGGTTGAGCATAGATGGGTATTCCCCTAGTGGTATAGGTCGACCCCACCATAAAGGGTACAGGTCGGCCCCACCATAAAGTGAAAGATAATTAATATGAA
>JZKD02S2139694.1:31054-44940 GCA_000966675.3 Picea glauca
CCCTTATATGGGGTGAGGAAGCCCATGAGTTGGGTGTGTCGTTCTCTCTAAGAAGAATATGAAATGATGTATTGTTCTCCTCTGGGAAGAGATTTGAGATTATGTGATACTCTATATGATTCTCCTGTGAGATTCATTGAGATAGAGATCTATTGAGTAGGACGTTCATGTGGCTGATCACGAGTGGGCATGATCCTAGTGGTTGAGCACTAGTGAGTGTGTATTCTGATGATTCTCTTTTGAGATGCAATGATATAGATACTTGAAATTCCCTGTGGTTGAGCATAGATGGGTATTCCCCTAGTGGTATAGGTCGACCCCACCATAAAGGGTACAGGTCGGCCCCACCATAAAGTGAAAGATAATTAATATGAAAATTATTATTTATATTTTGAGTTATTAAGGTCAGCCATGTTGTGCCAACAGACACTACTTTTGATATGTCCAGTCTAATATAAATAAAGGTAATTTCCCCATTGAGGAAACATAACACAAGTATGAATTTGGAAATTTCAGCAAGTACAAGTACTAGGGATGAAGTGTGCACCTCTCTTGGGCGCTAGCCTTCTAGGTTTTGTGAGCACCTTTTGTTGTGCTAGGTTTATGGTGTGGGAGGTCTTTCTCTTGAAGAATATAGCAAAGGATTGGCTAGGTTTTCTTCCCTTGTTGAGAAGGGTTTCCCAGGATACTTCTTGTGTACTTGTGCATGGTCTTTCTTCTTGTGATCTTGGTTGTTGTAGCAAATTGTTTATGGTGTAATTGCAATTGTCTATGGTTCAACTAAAATGCTAAATTTGGAATTAAATTCATTCTTGAGCCTAGCTTAGTGAAAAATCAACAGTCCCTACCCCTAGAGATACTATCGTATCAAACAAAATAGTGGGTTTGTTTTTGTAATAAGGATTAAGACATTTTTCTACTAATGAAACTCATGCAAGTTATTCTTATTTCCCTCTCAATTTTGTCTCACATGGTGTTGAATGAACCAATGGATCTATGTTTTCCTTTCCCATTTGGTTTTCTATCTAATGTATGTATGTTTTACAAAAGTAGTGTTCAACCTTCTCCTAAACTCATATTCTTTCATTTTTTCATTTATCTTCTAAGGGTGGAGCTATGATTAGAGAATCCATTTGAGTTTATACAACTAAATCTATGCCTATAGAATTTGTGCATTCTCCCTAGCCTCCCTCCAACAACACACATCACCTCTTTATGTTTTGTTTGTTGCAAATTGTAGAGGCCACCACAATGCACATCCACATTTTCTATTAAATTATAACAAGCTTCATAGAATACATATTGATGATAGTAGAGGGCACCCCCATGGATCTAGAGCCATCTTGAAGGATTATGCTGGTACAAGGAGATACACTTACACATCATGCCCCACCATTCACCATCTATGTGAGAGTGGTTGGAATGCCCTAGGGGACAATAAATACCATTTGTATCCTAAATACCATCCAAATTGTGTGGATCCACAAAGATTTTAAAGTCAAATAATTCATCTATTAGATGTGGGATGAAGGAATTGTGATCCTCGCATCTTCTTTAAGTCTATATCATCTCTGGAAATGAAAATATGTATTTTCACTTTATTTGAATTTATAACTTCTTGTAAGTTCCATCTATGTCTTTAGTGTGGCTCCCACTAGGAGGAAACTAACTTTAATAATGTCAAACACCTTCATTGTTGTTAAAAATGATGTAAATTCATACAAATAGAATTTTTTTTTATCATCTGCACAAGTATCCATTTGCAACAAAAATAATGCTAGGAATTTTCTATTTGACCTACAATAATTTTTATTATCAACACTTACTTCAGGAGATTGCATATCATCTTTCTTGTAGAACAAATTTTTTTCATAAGATTCAATTTATAATAGAGCATCATGCAATGGATGGTTTGGTGTTCCCCTTTTGTACAACAAATCCCTATATAAATACACCATTGGTTCTTCGAGGTCCTTGAGGTATTTATCTAATTCATTCATAGTGAAGTTTGAACCCATCTTTAGAAAGAAAATTTCAATTGACTAAAGCCCCCAGTCTTGCGTCCATGTGCAAGCATGCCATTAAAAAAAAAATGGAGATTAATGAAACTACTATTTTTGTTTTCCTTATTACCCAACCTTGGTATAGAAGTATTTTCCTTATAGATATTGTCATACACAATGCTCAAGTAAGTGCTAAGATTCTTCTATGAATTCAATTTGTGGGCATAACATACATTGCAAAAATCTACAATATAGTTATTATGGGTTTTTTTAAATTCCCACAACCATTCTACTTTGGTTGGATTGGGGGTGTCCTTAATTTTGTTGATTATTGGGACACAATCATTAAACCTTGCAAAAAATTTTCTCTTTGTGATCATAATATCTGGAAATTAATTTCTCATTATTATGTTGAAATGGGATTGCGACACTGGACAAAGAACCAACATAACCATGTCCTCATTAATATTTTTGAGAATTGAATCCTGGGTCATATCTTAAGGTAATAATTTGAGATGTGTTTGTGTTTCATCTTGACATATTTAGTGCATTAGATGTGGAGTCTTATCTTAATTTTGGTCCACAATCTTACCAACACCAACCACTATTGAAATATTATTAGATCTAGATTTTTGTAATCCATTATTACCATTCACTACCTTCAAATCACCATTTTTAAAGATATCCTTACAGTGGTAGAAATTTCTTTGTTTTATTACTTAATCTAGATACCATGGATTTTGAAGAACATCTAATGTGTTAAACTTCATTGTAAGTATAGTTCTCATTTTTTCCTCCCTGACAACAAATAATGGTGTTTGATGTGAAAAACATCAGCATGAATTCTCTTTTAAATTTTCATTCATAATACATGCCTTCTTAATACCTTCAACCATTGACCCCATTGGTATTTTAGAAACACAATCATTTTTATAACAATGTGTAGTGTGCATCCCTACATTGAAACAAATTTTTGAAAGACACAATGAAGAACAAAAAGATCAAGAATAGGTGGAAAGTAAAGAAGCCAAAATCAGAATTCTTTATATTATCCACATGATAGTACAAACCTTCAATAACCACCTTCATCATTCCACATAAATAGTCATAATAAACTTAGGATAATGAATAGATCCTAATATATGAGTGAGGTGGTCTCATGACTTAATGATTAGAACAAAATTGCTAATAATCCCCCCTTAATCATAAGTTAGTACAAGTGTATCAACTAAGAAACAAAGAGTAGTGCAAAAGTTGATAACATATCCAAGTCATCATACTAATAATCATGTTTTGAAACCTCACGAGTATTAATGAAGAACTACCTGTAAAATCACCAAAAGTGGATGCCAAAAAACTAAATCTAGAAAACTTATTGTGCAAAAAAAGAGTCAGATATCATGTAAGTGTCCATTGATGTGAACCCAAATCAAATGAGATCAAACCCTGATGAGAATAGAATTGGCTGCAAATATCACTTCCCAAATCCTAAAAATTCTTGACAATCCAATATGCCAAGAAAAAGAGTAGAATAATCATCTATTCTCTGCAAGTTTCAAAGGTTCTATCCTCAATCCATCATTATCCACAAAAAATCAAAGTAACAACCCCAATCCATTATCATGAAGAAACAAAAATCCTCAAAATCAAAAGTAGACTTCAAAACTTAAATTTTGACAAATATCATCAATATATTCCCCCATGTTAACTGAAACGTGAGAATTCATAGGACCTATGAATCAAAAGCATCAACATACCTCCCCTAAAAGTCAAAAAGGGTAACCATATTTTCTTTAAGCGAAGTAGGAATACTCAATATTCAACTCAAAATTCAACATAAAATGGACCCCGATCATACCATGGATCATCAATTCCTAAATCAAAACATCCATGTCCATTTGTTGTAGAAACCTCTCCAATCAAATATGGATGTATGTATGTATGAACTCAAAAATAAGACCACTCCAACAACTTGGCTTCCAAAATCTAGCACCAAGTACCTAACCATCCAAGATTTATATGTTTTCTCTTAATCTTTCACTTTTGACACCTTTCTAAAATTTGATTTCTCTTCCCACATAAACTACATGGAGTAAGATCAAAACAATGCAATGAAAAATGACCAACTTGGTGACAGTGTTGGCACCATGTTCCTCATTATGATCCTCAAGTTCATGTACTTCATACAACTTATCATAATCGCCTACATCCTCATCATCAGTATCATCAACTACATCACAATAATCATGTTCCAAATCATCAACATCAAGTTCTTTCTTATCATCATCCATTGTATGTTTCCACAAATCATCACAAAGAAACCTTGCACTTACAAATTTAACTAGTCTGGAATAATTAGGAATGTGAAAAAAGTGATGTGGATTTAACCACTCATGAGTAGAGTTCAACACCAAAGTGTGAATAATAGATATTTGACTAAATTTTATTAAGCCAAACACAATCTTATATATTTTTACATAAAGAAAACTACCTCAACAAACTAGGAGGTAAATGCTCAACTAGATCCTAAAAAATCACAACTAAGCACAATAATAGAGATAGTTAGAAATACGGTCTGAAATAATCCATGAATATAGGAAACCAAAAGGATTTATCACCCTTCAAACCATAATAATACTCTCCTACCAAAATAATAACGATAAATACATGTGCTAAGTCTAAGGACTAAAATGCATATGCTAAGGATAATGACTAGAATCTCTATCAACCAACCCAACACTAGTAGTGGCATGTGGATGCCTAGTTAGTATCCCTTACTACCATGTCAGCAGACCTCACCAACTCGATAGTATATCCAATAACACACTCAATTTCATAGTTAGCTACCTATTTAGTAGTGAACCATATAGTTTCGTGTGGTAGTTCTACCCCCCTACAAGGATTCAACTATGATTTTTGGAGGTTTTTTTCAAACTGATACAACTTCCCCATACAAAATCAGATCTTGGTGTCATTTTTTAAAGAGTGTGTGTTTTTTAGTCCTATAGATCACGATATAGTTGGATTGAATGTATTTTGTAACCTAATGAAGTGAAATTTGTTTCTTCGACAGACAAGTATGCGTTATCCTCATTTTTTTATCTTAACAAGGGTATATATTCCTCATATGTACTCCATTTTTAGTCTTGTTTTATTTGAATTTAGCTAATTTTTTTAGATCTATGTCACTGCTATAGGTTATTTTAGCTAATTACACATTTTCTTTTCTAATTTTATAAAATGGATACTCATGGGGTTTGGTTAACCAACACAAAACTATTATTCCTAGAAACCATTTATGGAGAATTTACTCAAAGAGAAAAGGAATACATTGAATATATCACTCTTGTATTAGATGCTACACCATTGACCAATGAGAAATGTGAAAAATGGATAAATTGTAATGATGAAATTCAATCTCTCAAGTCTACATCATGAAATTCAATCTCTTAAAAATTCAACTTAGTGATTATGGAATCACTAAGTCAAATGATCAAGAAATCGTCGTTATTATTTCTAAGCTTAAATCTCCCTTTGATATTTTTGTCTCAACATTTTATTTCACTGGATATTAATTAAGAGAAACTTATAAATTTCCTACTTTTGATCTTTTTTTTGATAGATAACACATGAGAAAGACATTCTCTTGCATATGGGTGTGCTTGATACATTCTAAGAAGAAAACCTTTTTTTCTCACAAAAACTGGCTCCAAACCCTCTAAGAAGGAATTCAAAGGAGACAAAAATCCCACAACTACCAAGTCGTCTATACTGATGACTCCTCCAAATTCTTGGAAGGGAACCAAATCAAAGGAAAAGAAACCACGTGTGTATTGTTCCTTTTGTGGAAAAGATGGGCATCTTTATACCCATTGTTGGAAGAAGATGTAAACATTGTAAGTAGCCATGAAGAAGCATAATATTCAATTAGATTATTCATCCTCTTCTACTTATAAAGCTCATGCTCATTCCACTATGGCATGTCATCCTAATCATGGCCAACCATAGGGAATTTTTTCTCTAATCTTGATGATTGTACAACCCATTGGATTTTTGTCAGTGATAGTTCTCCTTTTTATGTTGTAAAATCATGAACAATAAATATTCCCAATGCGAAAATTAACAATGTTTTCTATGTTCTTTATCTCTCATGCAAGAGCATCATCATCGAGCACACGTGGCAGGAAAACGCAGTGCCTAGGGATCATTTCAGAATCTGAAACGTTGGGAGTTACTACTAATCTTTTGGAGATGATTGGAAAAATGAAAGAAGATCAAATGCTTGGAAGTTGATGATCATGAGTGATCTGGGAGTTTTCACTCCTAGCCTTGAATGTAACCGAACTTAGGCAGTAGTTAGGTTTTCATTTCGAGTAGATGAGTAGTCGAGGGGGAACCCTAAGGACCCTCTGAGATAAATAGAGGTTGTGTACGCCCAAATGAGTTTGTTGCAAGTTAGTAGGAATTTTTTGAGTTTTGAGTTATTGTTTTGATATTAGTTGTAGCCATTTACTTTTGAAAGAATATGATAGAGGAAAATTGACTCAAATGCATATCACTGTTACTGTTTGTATTTCTATGTTATTGTGTTTTCATAAATGAATGAATTTCGTTATGAATGGATGAAACTGTGAATCCTAATATAAGTTTCAATTGTTTCTCTTATGTTGAGTGAGTGCAAGGTGTGCACACAGAAAGAAAGGAGTGTGTGACGGGATCTGTTTCGATTTCAAATCTTAGAAGAGATAACATGAAATTTCCCCTTTGCAAGGAGTGCAAAGCGACTGCTGCAAGGAGTGCACAATCATCTGCAAGAACCAAGTCTTGCGTAGGAATATGCTGCAAGGAGTGCACAGATTTAGAATTCAGCTAAGTGTCGAAGGGAATCCATAAGAGGTAAAGGAGAGAAAGGTGAAATCCTGACTTCATTTGGGTCATTGGATCCAGGAATATATGGACCGTCGATCTAGCGCCAGTGATCTCGGTTATCTAGAAAATGGAAGTAAGGAGACCCCCAAAGTCGTGAAACGTAAAATCCCGAGTTGATCACAGTCGTTGATTGAAGGAAAAGTTCAGACCATCGATCTGGCGCTCATAAATATCGAGAAATCTGGGATCGAGAGAACAAAGGTGAACCAACCTCCAAAGTCATGAAATGCAAAATCATGACTTGATCGTAGTCGTCGGTTGAGGGAAGATCGTGGATCATAGATCTAATCATGTCGGGAGTTCTCGATACGCGAAATCCCGACGTGCTTGAGGGTTGAGCCCCGGGTCATGACTAGAGGTCACATTGAGGGAATATAAGGGAGGGGCTAGTACATGCTAGTCTCTTGTCGGGGTTTTGGAGGTCGAGAGAATCGGGGTGATTCACATGCATAGACTCGATGCGTGAAATCGTGAAACACCTTTTGGGTTAGGCTCATGATCACATCTAGTGGTCGCGTGAGAGAATCTTGTGCCTGGTGCTTGTTCTTACAATGGGGTTTCGTGAAAAGAACCTGTGGACATTTCTTGAAGATTCAAGCAGGGAATCGAAGAGTTGCTCCAGCTCGAAGATTGAGAAGATCTATATACTGAGAGGTCAGCAAACCCTCCTAAGTTGGGGTACTACGTCAAGTGGTATCAGAGCCAAGTTTCGTCGGTAGATTTCAGGTGAAGGAGATAAAGGAGACAAAATAAATCAAAGATACACACTATGTGTGAGAGACAGTCGACACAATGCCATCGAGGAGACAAGTGGAACAACCTTTAGACAATCGGGATGTAGAAAGGGAGATGTGAGAACTTCATGCAAGATTGGAGGCGATGGAGGCAACGCAAAGAAGAGAACCTGATGCTAGAGACATCAACGATGCAGAGAGTGAAGAGGTAGAAGTTGAATAATTTGTAGGAGAGAATGTTGTCGAAGAGCGCTTTCTAAGAGCAGTTGTCAGATTGGGATCTAGAGCCAATATAGAGGTCCCAATGTACGAAGGAAATTTGGATGTTGAAGAGCTACTGGATTGGATAAGATCCATGGATAAATATTTCTACTATGAAGATGTCGATGAGGAGAAAAGGGTGAGACATGTTGTCACCATACTCAAGGGACATGCAGCATTGTGGTGGGATGAACTGTAGGCTGAGAGGAGAAGCAAGGGAAAACAGAAGATAAAGAATTTGGACAGAATGGTAGCCAAGTTGAAGGAAAAATTCATGCCCAAAGATTACCATATCAATATGTTCAGGAAGTTGAAGAACCTGAGACAGAAGGGTATGACAGTTAAAGAGTACACACAGTAGTTCTACAAGATGAACATCAGAACTGGACAAAGAGAGAAAGATGAAGAAAAAGTTGCCAGGTATATAAATGGCCTGAGGTATGAAATCTAGGATGAGATCAGCATGATGTCACTGAGGACTGTGGAGGATGCTTATCAGTTCGCACTAAAGGCAGAGGAGAAGTTGTCCAGAAAACAAAACCAGCGAGGTAGAGGTAGAAGCCTAGCCTCAAACAAAGGCAAGGGAGTTTCCCATGTCAAGGCACAAAAATCCAAAGAAGAGACTGAGAAACCACATAGTCACTCGGAAAGAGGAGGAAGTTCTTGAGGAAGACAAGATGGTGGAAGAAGTTCTTCCAGAGGAAGAGGAAGAGGCAGGAGGAGAAGTGAGATGTTACACCTATGGAAAGGCAAGACATAAGCCTTGGTAATGTCCTGAGAGAAAGAAAGAAGGAGAAGGTGAAGCTCACATTTCTAAAGCACAGAGAATAAATGTTGAAGCAGAAGGAGCAGAGGATGGAACATCTCTGATGTTGAGATAAGTCTTGGGCATCTATTTTTTCCTTATATATTTGTGGAAAAATTTGATAGCTTTGAACTCTCATCACCTATCACCATTTTAATTGCTCACATTGATGACTTGAACAAACTTTGGCATGAGTAATTTGATCATTTATCACTAATTGCAACATCTCTCAAAGTAGAAAATGGTACATGTCCTTCCTCTTGTCTCATGTAATAATGGTATTTGTCATGGTTGTGTCTTGGGTAAGCATAATAGATATCCATTTCCATTTGGTCAATCATGGCAAGAAAAAACACCACTTTACTTGATTCATGGTGACATAAGTACATAAGTGGGCCAATACCCACTCCATAATTTTCAGATGCATGATACATTATTACCTTCATTGGTGATCGCACTCAATGTGCATGGGTTTACTTCATAAAAATCAAAAGTGAAGTTTTTTATCTCTTTTTTTGTTTCAAATAATTGGTTGAAATGTAGGTCATGATATCTAATCAAGAGAATTCACACTAATATTAATGGAGAGTATGTTAATAAAAACTTCATTTAATTTTTCTCTAAAAATGGAATTCAAATGCAACATGCCATGCCTTACACTTCACAACGGAATGGAGTAGTTGAACGTAAAAATTGATTACTTAAAGAAATTGTTAATTCCATGGTTCAATCAAAGAATTTAGTGCCACAATTTTCGAGTACAAGAAATAAATTGTGTTCAATATATCTTGAATTGTAATCTTACAAAACTTATAATGAATGTAAATACATAAAAAGATTGGTCTAATATCAACCATGATGTAAGGCATTTTAAATTGTTTGGTTGTGAAGCATGGGCTCATATTCTCAATGAAAATCATAAGGAAAAACAACCTAAACGTGAGAAATGTATATCCATGCTAAATATGTAAAGCCTTTAATTCATTTGTAAGTCACACTTCATAAGTTATCTTTTGGAGACATGTTCATTTTGATGAACTCTCCTTGGCCTACATGCCTACATCTTCTTGTTTTCCACTTCTTTCTTTTTATTCTTCTACTTCTCCAAGACTTGTATCTATTTTAAATGATGATTCTTCTTTATATGACTCACATGAACATAAACCTTTAACTCCTCCTACAATTCAGTCTCTAGATCATGTACCTCCAGTTTCTCCACTTCCAAAATGGATCTAGAAAACTAGGGAAGTTGTTGGTACTTCAATTGGTGATCTGATAAATCCTTGTAGGACCTACTTTTAACTCCATACAATTGGTTTATCTCTTATGGAACAACACGTTAAGATAAAATATCCCCAGACTTACAAAGAATCAAGTGGTCTACCTAAATGGGAAGAAATTATGCAAAAAGAAATGAACTCCTTATAAAAAAATAAATGACACTTGGGAGATTGTCCATTGCAAGTGGGTCTATAGAACCAAGTTTTCAGTAGATGGAAGCATGGATAAGTTTAAATCCCATCTTGTTTCCAAATATTTCTCATAGGTTGAAGGTATTGATTACTTAGAAACTTTTTCCCCTATTGCAAAGATGGATTTAGCCTGCCTTGTTCTTTCACTTAATACTTCTCAAGGTTGGGAATTACATTAGATGGATGTCAAAATAACCCTTATACATGGGGACTTGAATGAGTAAATATACATGGAATAGCCTCCAAGTTTTTCTCAAGATGACTCATCCTTTTTTATATACCTTAAGAAGTCACTTTATGGTCTCAAGCAAGCTCCTCAAGCTTGGTATGAAAAGATGAGAAATTTCCTTCTTAGTTTTAGTTTCTCTAGGTGTCAATCTAATATTGATTCTACATTAAACATGTCAATGGTGAAATCCTCGTCCTTTTTCTTTATGTTGATGACCTATTTATTGTTGGGAGTAATCGCCATT
This sequence comes from Picea glauca, assembly GCA_000966675.3. Classification (NCBI taxonomy): domain Eukaryota; kingdom Viridiplantae; phylum Streptophyta; class Pinopsida; order Pinales; family Pinaceae; genus Picea; species Picea glauca. The sequence continues at coordinate 41,732 of JZKD02S2139694.1, forward strand.
AGATCAACCATGTGAAGTATAGTCTAATGAGTTAGTATGAGACATTTGACTTAGGTCTCCTTCGGTATTTCCTTGGTATTCAAATCAAACGATCCAATAAGGGAATCTTTGTCTCTCGGCCTAAGTATTCTCTTAACCTTATTCATCGGTAACACATGGAAGATTGCAAATATACCCTTAATCCTTATTAGTTAGGTTTCAAACTTTGTACCAAGTATTCAACTCCTAAGGTTGATACTACTTTGTATAGACAATTGGTAGGAATTATTCTGTACTTGACCCAGACTCAACTAGACCTTTCCTTTGATTATGAGTTCAATCTCTTACTTCATGAAATATCCTCATGAGATTCATTGGAAGTTAGAAAAATGTATCCTTACATCAAGGGTACTTATTATTTTGTCATCAATTATACTAAATGGGAATCCTCTCACTAATACAAAAAAAATCCTTTGGTGATAGATGAAAAACACAATCATAACTTCATTGATGATGGTAAAAAGAGTGTATGTCACTAAAAACTAATAAGCATCCCATTGGTGATTAGGATGACATATTAGGATGACCGATTATCTAATGTACTAGGTGATTAAGATGATAGATTAGGATAGAGAATTTTCATTTTTACCCATGACCCAATAGATAATGGCATCAAAACCCATTTTCCTTGGTCATCAATTTTGTTGTATAGCACAGTTGATTTCAACCCACTCTTAGGACATCGTTGAGCCATTGAATTATGCAACATACAAATGAAATAAAGAAATTTGAGTATTATTATTATTCTCTTGTATAAAAAAACAAAGATGAAATTGAAATATTAGGAAATGATTTTATGGGAAAGGACTTGATATGTGTGTTAATATTTTTCTCAAGTGATCATTAGATATTAACACACATTTGGAGTTCAAAACATCAATTGGGAGAAGACAACCCAGATTTTCAAACTATAAATACACTTGGGAAACATTGTTTTGCAAGGGAAGCACATTAGGAAATAGATTAAACATCAAAGGAGACCTTGCACAAATTTTTAAAGGATTTTTAAGAATCTTCATCTATTTTTCTACCTAAACTTTTTCTAAAATGCCATAAAAATAGAATATTTTATTGTTTTTCAAATTTCTCATGAATCACAAGAAACCAAATTCTATATCTTTACAAGATTACAAAAGGGTGAAGGAAAGAAATGTCTCTTGGAAGTATTGTAAGGACCTTCTCTCACATCAAAACCTTACCTCTATCCCATCTCTTTGGCCACATTGGATACTTACTAATTTTTTTTATTTTCTATAGGATGTGAAGCAGTTTCATTTCCATATGTGTTCCCATGACATTTCTTTAAATTGGATGTGAAAGGGTGGACATGAGTATAGAAAGAGTTTGCAAGGATTGAATATTGAGAAGCAATGGCTAATTGTAACGCAAATGTAAGGATATGAAATTATCTCTTAGTTCCTTGGCTTTTGAATCGGTTGATCTAGAACTTGACTTGTCCAACTAAGCTCTTTTATCTTGACACTTTGTGACAACTATGTGGTTGTGTTTTTGGATGAACTTTAAATTTCTCTTAGCTAAAAGGTTAACCTAGAATTTGTTTGTTACCCGACTAGGATCTTTCTTTTGATCGATGCCAACATAAGAGGACCATGCCCATTGTCAGTGAATTATTGATGTCCACTTATATACTATGTAAATTCATATGCATGTCTAGATAATTCTTACCATTGAATGATATACAAGGAAATCCATGGATTTGGGCTAGACAATAATTCTTCTTGTTACCAAGGGAAACTGATCAATAGTTCTAAAATTTCATCAAACCTCATTTTATTATCTTTAAAATTGAGGTTCTTCAATAAACCTATTATCCAATGATGGTGTTTTGTTTAGAAATCAAAACAAAGATGAATGGTACTACTTTTAACTCTTCTCTATACCTCTTCTTAGAGGTTTCTACTCCAAAATTTAACAAATTTCCTTTAAAAAACAATTTAATATCAAATCACATCTTTGCCTTCTAGAAGCTTTTTCCTTCACCCTTATATTGTGTTTCTTTGATCATGTTTAACAATTTAAATATAAGCTTCTATTTATTTTTCCTCTTCAAATGTTATCACAATTACTTGGACAGACCAAGTATAAATAAGTTCATCTATTACTTTAGTCCAAAGGACTCAAGTCCTTTGGGTACTCTTTCATTTTCCTTTTCCTCTTCAAGATTATTTGGACTTGACTATTTATGAAGTAATTTTATCTATTATTTCTTCAATTCATAGGGATTTTAGAGTGATTTAGGTTTTGTTGTTCTCAAACCAGTATAATGACGAGGCATAGTTATTTGATCCTTAAAACTAGCATAGTTACTTCAGTGTATTTTTAGTAACATTTACCTTTTAGTAAATCTATTTTTGGGCATTTATTTTTTCCTTATATATTATATATAATATATCCATTATATGTTGTTTGTATAGTTAGTTATATTATTATTAACACACTCTTATTTAGGGGAATATATACATTAGTTGTGTCTATATACATAGACTATTGCAATATTCTTTGGATTTACAATTTGTTACAAATTTTAGATAAAAGTGAAAAAAGAGGATAGTATTATTTTGACAAGTATTTATGGCTTTATTGTTGGATGTTAGAGATATTTACTTTGATTTCTTTATCATGATTCGATTTAAATTAGCTTTTAGAAGAACCTTTCAAAATCTATCATGATTTAGATAGATTTAAATTAGCTTAGAAGAACCTTTCAAAATCTATCATGATTTAGATTTAAATTAGCTTTTAGAAGAACCTTTCAAAATCTATCATGATTTAGATAGATTTAAATTAGCTTAGAAGAACCTTTCAAAATCTATCATGATTTAGATAGATTAGGACAAATAATCATTGATTTTATGACAATTCAATGTACAAGGTGATTATATATCTTTCAAAGGAAAAATTAATGCATAAGGTGATATCTATGTTCTAGCGCAATTGACATGACAAGAAGAAAAATTCATAGAGAAAAACTTGCAAAAACCCATTAACAAATTATTAAAGTAAATTTGGGTTTAAAATGGACCTCTTAAAAAAAATTATTAAAATAGTAAAAGAATATATGTCATATTTCATTAAGTTATTCATTAAGTTATTGGTGTTATCTAATAAAAGTTAATCAATATTGTCTTATTAATAATAGTTTCCAAATA
>JZKD02S2139705.1:0-15179 GCA_000966675.3 Picea glauca
CTCTACAGTCCTTCGACCACCCCACTTCCCTGCCATGGTTTCAACAACAGGTCGGACAAGAATTCTCAGAGAATTATAGCTGCAGTTGGGATCCTTCAGGAAATCACTTTCCCCGAAAAACTCTCTCACCTAGAGAGAGTTTCTCACAGGCCTAACAACCTGCCTCTTCAGTCCCATGGGCATGACAACCCACCTCTTCAATCTAGCTCTCTAGACAACTAGGTATGGGCTAAGGTGAAGGAAGCAACAAAAAATGGGTATGTAATAGGTGATGGAAGAAAACAAAAACTTTGGCTTTGATTTAGGTGCTTCCCATAACAACAAGGTTCAGGTGCACTACTCCTCCCAGGACGAGTATGGGTAATTGATGGTAACGGGAATAGTATGGGGTAGCTTCATGAGTGCGTGCAGGATGGAGGGTGCACCTCATGCAAAGGTCGATTGATGGAGAAGATGGCTGCAAGAATTCTCAGTGAGTGTGAATTCATTGGTCAATGGGGAAGGATACTAAAACAGACTAATTTCCCCCACATATATGTTCATGTTCCTTGATTGACACATGGATCTCCAAGAATTCATTCCTCTCCTCTTGTAGATCATTCCACTTCCCATAAGAACTTAGGATGAAAATAATTTATCATTTTCTTAGTCATTTGGAATAATAATATAATATTCCTTTGGAGATAATCCCTCTAGATTAGCCCCTTTCTGAGCTCTTATCCCCTCCCTTTCCCTTCCTAGTGGAGTTCATTCCCCCCTACTCTTTTATCATGGTCAGTCTACATGCAACGATGCATTTTATTAATGATATGAGTGTTTACATATACAAAATTAGGCTCACTATCCTTTAGCATCTAAGCCCTCCAACCTAATCGCCACATAATCCTCCTAGCTTATAATCACTTGGCTCACCAGCCTATAAAAAATATTTACTATTCACTATCCTCAGTGCAATACATAAATACATTTATAATCAAAATTTTCAAAAACCTTCAAAAAGGTGTGGGTATTCTTCTCGCATAGAATCCTCGTGCTTCCACGTTGCATCCTCAGGACCGTACTAGGTCCATTAGACCTTTACTAGAACTATGGATTGATTCTGGTGCTATTTGATCTTCTGGTCTAGTATGCACATTGGATTCACTTGAAAAGCACCTTCTTGCTCCACCGAAATTGCATTCCAATCAATAACATGGTTACAATCAGGTACATACTTTTTGAGCAATGATACATGGAATACATTATGAATTGACATTGATGCAGTTAATGCAAGCATATAATCTATAGGCCCAATCCTCTCTATGATTTCAAGTGGCCCACAATAACTAGACACCAACTTTGAACAATTTCCCAATTTTAGGGAACTTCTGTTGGCCTTCACTTGCAGGAATAAATGATCACCCATTTTAAATTACCTGTGAATTTTTATTTTATCAACATATATTTTCTACCTATATTGAGAAGCCTTTAAATTCTTCTTTATTTTTATCATCTTCTCTTCCATTTCCCTAAAAAACTCTGGCCCAACCACTTCTCTATCCGCTGCTTTTTCCTAGTTTACGGGTGTGTTGCACTTTCTGCCATACAATTCCTTAAATGGCCTCATCTTTAGAGATGCTTGGTACCCATTGTTGTAACCAAACTCTACCAAGTGTAGATAGTCTTCCCATTTTTATGTTTTATCCATAACATACATCCTCAACATATCCTCAATCACTTTATTCTCCCTTTTTGTTTTCCCATCATATTCTGGATGACAAGTTGTGCTAAAATTAAAATTTGTTCCATATCCTTTGAATAATCCTTTCCATAACTTTGAGGTAAACTTTGAGTCTCTTTCAAACACAGTTTTCTTGTGTATACCATGAAATTTACCAATTTCCCTCATATAAATATCAACAATGTTAGTTTCTTTGTGAGTCAGTTTTACTAAAATGAAATGGGCAGCTTTGGTAAGCTTTTTCACCACTACAATGATAGAATCATGTTGATTGCTTGTTCTGGGAAGTTTGGTGACGAAGTCCATTATTACTACTTCCCATTTCCATTCAGGAATGGGTGATGGTTGTAGCAAACCAACTGGGTATATATGCTCAACCTTGACCTTTTGACACTCCAAACATTTGGCGCTGTACTTAGCAATTTCTTTCTTCATGTCTGGCCAATAATATTGGCTCTTGACAGCTGCAATAGTTTTTTGATACCCTGGGTGTCCAACATAAGCTACGTTATACATTTCCCTCAATATCATATTTTTAAATTATTGAGAATTGGGTAGATAAATTATGTATATGTACATGAGAATTTCATCAATTCCCAACTTGTAATCCTCAATTTTCTACTGCAAATTACCTTGCCATAATTTTTCCACTAATTCCATGTAATGAAAATTTGATTTTGAATCTTATGACATTTTGTCCTTCAAATATGATTGGTACATGATAATAGTTGTAGCATGAAACTCATGTAATTTTCTACTAAGTGCACCAGTCACCTTATTCTCTTCCCCTTTCATATGCTTTATATCAAAGTCATATTCACTGAGAAATTCCAACCACCTACTCTGCTTGGAATTTAAAGTTGGATGTCCGAATAAGTATTTCATACCATGATGGTCTGTCCTTAACTTGAATATTTTTCCCATGAGATAGTGCCTCCACTTCTTCAAGGAATGCACTATGGCTTCCAAATCCAAATCATGAGTGGAATAATTCCTTTCATGCTCCTTCAACTTCATTGATTCATAACATACAACAAACTCGTTCTGACTAAGGACTCCACCAAGTCCCTCTTTGCATGCATCTGTGCATACCATGAAATATTCATTTGGATAAAAAATCCTTAGAATTGGAGCATTGGTTAATAATTTCTTCAAGTGATGGAAACTCTTTTCACACTCGAGTGACCACTGAAACTTCACTCCCTTCTTTTGCAAGGAAGTAATTGGGTGTGCAATATTTGAGAATCCCGCAATAAATATTCTATAGTAGCCGACAAGGCACATGATGGATCTGACTTCTGTCACATTCTTAGGTGATGACCATCCTCTAATGGCCTCAATCGTTACAATATCCATTGTTATCCCTTCCTCAGGTATGGAATTCCCCAAATAATGATTTTGGTTCTAATAAAATGAGAACATGCTCCATTTTCCATACAGTTGATGCTCTCTTAACAATTGTAATACCATATTCAAGTGTTTCTCATGTTCCTCTTTCAACTTGGAATATATAAGAATGTCATCCAAAAAGACAACGACAAACTTATTTAAGTATTCCATGAAACACCATTCCTTAAACACATGAAGACTACTGGTACATTTGATAACCCAAATGGAACTACTATGAACTCATAATGACCATACCTAGTTCTAAAAGCAATCTTGTTGATGTCTTCTTCTTTAATTCTTACTTGATGATAACCTTATATGAGATCAATCTTTAAGAATATTTTTGCATTCTTCAACTCGTCAAAGAGGTCATTGATCCTTGGAAAATGATACTTACTCTTTATAGTTACTTTGTTCAACTTTCTGAATTCAATACAAAGCCTCAATGTTCCATCCTTCTTCTTTACAAGCTCTTCAAACTACATTTGCAACTCCTTCAGTTCTGGTGTACACATCATGTAAGGGGTATTGGATACTGGATTTTCTCCAGGCATCAAATTTATAGAGAAATCAATATCTCTTTTACGGGGTAATCCTAGCATTTATTTAAACACATCCTAAAACTCTTTTAGGACTGTGTGATATTTGATCTTTGACACCTTATCCTTAAGTGTTTCTTCCATATGGGCTGCAAATATTTTATAGCCCTTTCTATAACACTTCTTCAGTTGCAATGATGATAATTCTCTAACATTTATTGCCCTAGGAATTCCCTGCACTATCCTTAGGTTCCCTTCCTCATCCAGGAAATTAAATGCCTTGTGGTAACAGTCTAAGACAACATGATGTTGTTCCAACAAATCCATACCAATTAGAATGTCATAGGAACCTAAAGGCAATATGTTCAAATCTATCTTGGTGATCAAACCCTTCATGCCCACTGGACATGACTTAACCATCTCGTTAACTTTTCTTTTGGCTATGATAGCCAACTACACCAACCAATATTTTCCATTCTTTCTTCTTGGAAAATGAAGTATTTACAACATCTTAGGATCTATATAACTATGAATATCTCCTGTATCAATTAAAATTGCAATGGTTTGGTTGTTGATCATACCTTCGACTTCAATCATGTGTGATTGAAAATCATCTTGCTTTTTGTCTAGGGCTACATATATCCTTGGTACATTTTTTCCCATGTCCTTGTTTTAACCCTAAACTACACGAGACATGCATACCTGGCATCAGGCCATCTTACTTGCTATCTTTCCCAAGCCATCACTGAACAAATCTTCTAAAAACCATTGTTTTGAAGGTGTACGCACCCTACACCACTATTTCTTTCATACACACGCTTGCTACACCACTATAGCTCACGTACACTCACAAAAAATTGCAAAAAATTAAAATTGAATATGGATACAAGTTTTTGGGCCATTACTTAACCATTTGACAGCCCATAGCCAGTCGCCCCAACCATTACTATCTATTTTGGCCTATAAAATAAGGTGTTGGGGCCCCATTCCAAAAATAAGCACGAGAGCATAGAAACTCTGCCCATTTTAATATCCCCCCATTGCCCCAATATTTTGCAACCACATTGTGAGTTGAGCCAGAATTCCATCTTCCTCCTTTGCAAATCCTTTCCATTTCCTTAGAGAGAACTGAAGAGGAGAAAGACATGTGGAAGACGTTGGTGCATGGTGAAGAGGATCCAAGGACTAAGCTCAAGGAGTAGTGTCGGTCTCATGTTGTAAACGACTTTTGTGAGATTAATATAAAGAAGTACTTTTTTTGTCCCGCCAAATGACGTCTTAAATATTTATGTTTTGTTTACATTTTTTTATTATGATGTCTAACCCACTAATCCATACCTAGAATGCATGTTTGTAGTTTCGTGTTTGTCTTTTGGTGAATGTAGGTCAGGCTTGGGAGGAGACTTACAATAAAGAAACAACCGAGCGCAAAGGGATCGACACTAGATGCGGAGTTTAAGGTATGCCTACCGGATCCCTATGATTTGTCTTATATGTATGACTGTGGGATAATGTCAGGATAGTTGATCAAAAGTAGGAGACTTTAGACAGTTAGCACTGCCTACATTTTAAAACCCTAGTGTAGTCCATAGAGGGTTTTTCCTGCTATAGAAGAATTGGAAACCATATTGGGGATGCCTTTAGGGTCTTTGGGGATATTTCTTTTAGGTCTTTTTGAATCATTTTATTCACTGTTTTTGAGTTTATGTAAGCTTTTGTGTCTTTAAGGGATGATGGTCTTCCATACCAGTACTCCCTTCCTTTTGCTTGACTATTAGTTTTCATCTTTTGAGAAGTTACAGAGGTGTACGTGGCATGTAGTGGGCCTTCACGTGTGCATGCACGCCCTACCTTTGGACAACACACATACATACGTTGGCTGCTAAAGTGTCAGTAGCGTGCCTGTATTGAGAAATATTTTCTTAGAAGAGGCAGTCATCCTCTTACTTGTCAGAAGTCACACTTCTCAGGGGTTTTCTTGATCTATCCCTGGTCTCTGTTATAGCATTCTATAGCCTAGGTCTGTCCTCAACATATTTTTATTTTCATCAAAAGATTTCTTGTTTTTTCTTTGATAGGGTTTTTAGACAAGTTTGTGAGTCTGCTTTGATCTGCCTGTTTGGTGTTGTCAGTGACTCCCTACGATCTTTGTTTGGGCCTGAATTCATTTCTTGGTCTTGACTTGTCATATTTTTTCCATTTTTTTCTTTAGAAGAAAAAAAAATAATTCATTTTCAAATTTCTTGTTTTGAAGCATAAAATAATAAAAAAAAAAACTTTCAATTTTTTTTTTTGTTTGGAAAAGTAGTTTAGGTTATTTGTTTCATTTACCAAGGCAAAAGAAAGTTTTCTTAAGCTATTTACTTGAATTCTTAGGACATTAAGTATATTGTAGTCGAGGGAAATATTTTTTTAAGTATTTCTTTTCAAAAGATCTGAGAAAAGTAGTTACGAAAAGTTTGCTTAAAGAGTTTAAATTGGAAAATCTTTATTTGTGAAGAAAGAAGTACTTTTGTTTCCAGTATCATCTTATTCACTCCTATTTCGTCTCTTAAAAAACATCGCTGGTTTCATTTCCATTCCTCTTGACTTAAGACAACCACTAAAATTAATGCTTAATTAAAATTCATTAGACTTTGTGTTTGTAGGGTCCATCAATGCATTCTAGGCTAGATCCTTGATTTAGGATTGGAGAGGAAAATCTTCAAGGCTACAAAAACAAACATAAGAGTTTGTGATAGGGAGTTATTGAAAGTCTAGTAATTGTGAAAATTATTCAAGCCCCCCCTCTAACACAGAGGATAAACACGAGGTTGAGTAAGGAAAGGTAGTGGAGATAACCCCTCCAAAGATGGACCAAGCGTAGTGGAGAACGCATATAGAGGGCTTATCTTGGGATTTCATAAATCACATTTTCCATGGAGCTTCATGGGTCTCGAATCCATTTGAGATCCTTATTCATCTTCTAGAAAAATTTATTTCGATACCCTTGATAGGTTTTTGGCTTGATACCCTGCTCATTGCGGTCCACCCGACTGCCGACTGTACCCGCTTGGTGACTGTTTGCGCACTGGAAACCTAGTTTCCTTTATCTTAAGTGACTTACATAGGTGACTACGGGGGTATACCATGGTACTTAGGGCATACATCGGGCCACACTTCACAGAGTATACCTGAAGGGTGCTTCCATATTCGAGTTGCACTTGCACCGGTAAGTTTCTCTAGTGTTGGTTGGTGTAAGTGTTGGTTGGTTGGTTGGTGTTGGGTAAGTTTTATAGGATCTTTTTCTAGTGTGTGTTGGTCCTTAAAATGTTAATAGAANATTGATGGTAACGGGAATAGTATGGGGTAGCTTCATGAGTGCGTGCAGGATGGAGGGTGCACCTCATGCAAAGGTCGATTGATGGAGAAGATGGCTGCAAGAATTCTCAGTGAGTGTGAATTCATTGGTCAATGGGGAAGGATACTAAAACAGACTAATTTCCCCCACATATATGTTCATGTTCCTTGATTGACACATGGATCTCCAAGAATTCATTCCTCTCCTCTTGTAGATCATTCCACTTCCCATAAGAACTTAGGATGAAAATAATTTATCATTTTCTTAGTCATTTGGAATAATAATATAATATTCCTTTGGAGATAATCCCTCTAGATTAGCCCCTTTCTGAGCTCTTATCCCCTCCCTTTCCCTTCCTAGTGGAGTTCATTCCCCCCTACTCTTTTATCATGGTCAGTCTACATGCAACGATGCATTTTATTAATGATATGAGTGTTTACATATACAAAATTAGGCTCACTATCCTTTAGCATCTAAGCCCTCCAACCTAATCGCCACATAATCCTCCTAGCTTATAATCACTTGGCTCACCAGCCTATAAAAAATATTTACTATTCACTATCCTCAGTGCAATACATAAATACATTTATAATCAAAATTTTCAAAAACCTTCAAAAAGGTGTGGGTATTCTTCTCGCATAGAATCCTCGTGCTTCCACGTTGCATCCTCAGGACCGTACTAGGTCCATTAGACCTTTACTAGAACTATGGATTGATTCTGGTGCTATTTGATCTTCTGGTCTAGTATGCACATTGGATTCACTTGAAAAGCACCTTCTTGCTCCACCGAAATTGCATTCCAATCAATAACATGGTTACAATCAGGTACATACTTTTTGAGCAATGATACATGGAATACATTATGAATTGACATTGATGCAGTTAATGCAAGCATATAATCTATAGGCCCAATCCTCTCTATGATTTCAAGTGGCCCACAATAACTAGACACCAACTTTGAACAATTTCCCAATTTTAGGGAACTTCTGTTGGCCTTCACTTGCAGGAATAAATGATCACCCATTTTAAATTACCTGTGAATTTTTATTTTATCAACATATATTTTCTACCTATATTGAGAAGCCTTTAAATTCTTCTTTATTTTTATCATCTTCTCTTCCATTTCCCTAAAAAACTCTGGCCCAACCACTTCTCTATCCGCTGCTTTTTCCTAGTTTACGGGTGTGTTGCACTTTCTGCCATACAATTCCTTAAATGGCCTCATCTTTAGAGATGCTTGGTACCCATTGTTGTAACCAAACTCTACCAAGTGTAGATAGTCTTCCCATTTTTATGTTTTATCCATAACATACATCCTCAACATATCCTCAATCACTTTATTCTCCCTTTTTGTTTTCCCATCATATTCTGGATGACAAGTTGTGCTAAAATTAAAATTTGTTCCATATCCTTTGAATAATCCTTTCCATAACTTTGAGGTAAACTTTGAGTCTCTTTCAAACACAGTTTTCTTGTGTATACCATGAAATTTACCAATTTCCCTCATATAAATATCAACAATGTTAGTTTCTTTGTGAGTCAGTTTTACTAAAATGAAATGGGCAGCTTTGGTAAGCTTTTTCACCACTACAATGATAGAATCATGTTGATTGCTTGTTCTGGGAAGTTTGGTGACGAAGTCCATTATTACTACTTCCCATTTCCATTCAGGAATGGGTGATGGTTGTAGCAAACCAACTGGGTATATATGCTCAACCTTGACCTTTTGACACTCCAAACATTTGGCGCTGTACTTAGCAATTTCTTTCTTCATGTCTGGCCAATAATATTGGCTCTTGACAGCTGCAATAGTTTTTTGATACCCTGGGTGTCCAACATAAGCTACGTTATACATTTCCCTCAATATCATATTTTTAAATTATTGAGAATTGGGTAGATAAATTATGTATATGTACATGAGAATTTCATCAATTCCCAACTTGTAATCCTCAATTTTCTACTGCAAATTACCTTGCCATAATTTTTCCACTAATTCCATGTAATGAAAATTTGATTTTGAATCTTATGACATTTTGTCCTTCAAATATGATTGGTACATGATAATAGTTGTAGCATGAAACTCATGTAATTTTCTACTAAGTGCACCAGTCACCTTATTCTCTTCCCCTTTCATATGCTTTATATCAAAGTCATATTCACTGAGAAATTCCAACCACCTACTCTGCTTGGAATTTAAAGTTGGATGTCCGAATAAGTATTTCATACCATGATGGTCTGTCCTTAACTTGAATATTTTTCCCATGAGATAGTGCCTCCACTTCTTCAAGGAATGCACTATGGCTTCCAAATCCAAATCATGAGTGGAATAATTCCTTTCATGCTCCTTCAACTTCATTGATTCATAACATACAACAAACTCGTTCTGACTAAGGACTCCACCAAGTCCCTCTTTGCATGCATCTGTGCATACCATGAAATATTCATTTGGATAAAAAATCCTTAGAATTGGAGCATTGGTTAATAATTTCTTCAAGTGATGGAAACTCTTTTCACACTCGAGTGACCACTGAAACTTCACTCCCTTCTTTTGCAAGGAAGTAATTGGGTGTGCAATATTTGAGAATCCCGCAATAAATATTCTATAGTAGCCGACAAGGCACATGATGGATCTGACTTCTGTCACATTCTTAGGTGATGACCATCCTCTAATGGCCTCAATCGTTACAATATCCATTGTTATCCCTTCCTCAGGTATGGAATTCCCCAAATAATGATTTTGGTTCTAATAAAATGAGAACATGCTCCATTTTCCATACAGTTGATGCTCTCTTAACAATTGTAATACCATATTCAAGTGTTTCTCATGTTCCTCTTTCAACTTGGAATATATAAGAATGTCATCCAAAAAGACAACGACAAACTTATTTAAGTATTCCATGAAACACCATTCCTTAAACACATGAAGACTACTGGTACATTTGATAACCCAAATGGAACTACTATGAACTCATAATGACCATACCTAGTTCTAAAAGCAATCTTGTTGATGTCTTCTTCTTTAATTCTTACTTGATGATAACCTTATATGAGATCAATCTTTAAGAATATTTTTGCATTCTTCAACTCGTCAAAGAGGTCATTGATCCTTGGAAAATGATACTTACTCTTTATAGTTACTTTGTTCAACTTTCTGAATTCAATACAAAGCCTCAATGTTCCATCCTTCTTCTTTACAAGCTCTTCAAACTACATTTGCAACTCCTTCAGTTCTGGTGTATACATCATGTAAGGGGTATTGGATATTGGATTTTCTCCAGGCATCAAATTTATAGAGAAATCAATATCTCTTTTAGGGGGTAATCCTAGCATTTCTTTAAATACATCCTAAAACTCTTTTAGGACTGTGTGATATTTGATCTTTGACACCTTATCCTTAAGTGTTTCTTCCATATGGGCTGAAAATATTTTATAGCCCTTTCTATAACACTTCTTCAGTTGCAATGTTGATAATTCTCTAACATTTATTGCCCTAGGAATTCCCTGCACTATCCTTAGGTTCCCTTCCTCATCTAGGAATTTAAATGCCTTGTTGTAACAGTCTAAGACAACATGATGTTGTTCCAAAAAATCCATACCAATTAGAATGTCATAGGAACCTAAAGGAAAGATGTTCAAATCTATCTTGGTGATCAAACCCTTCATGCCCACTGGACATGACTTAACCATCTCGTTAACTTTTCTTTTGGCTCTGATAGCCAAATACACCAACCAAGATTTTCCATTCTTTCTTCTTGGAAAATGAAGTATTTACAACATCTTAGGATCTATATAACTATGAATATCTCCTGTATCAATTAAAATTGCAATGGTTTGGTTGTTGATCATACCTTCGACTTCAATCATGTGTGATTGAAAATCATCTTGCTTTTTGTCTAGGGCTACATATATCCTTGGTACATTTTTTCCCATGTCCTTGTTTTAACCCTAAACTACACGAGACATGCATACCTGGCATCAGGCCATCTTACTTGCTATCTTTCCCAAGCCATCACTGAACAAATCTTCTAAAAACCATTGTTTTGAAGGTGTACGCACCCTACACCACTATTTCTTTCATACACACGCTTGCTACACCACTATAGCTCACGTACACTCACAAAAAATTGCAAAAAATTAAAATTGAATATGGATACAAGTTTTTGGGCCATTACTTAACCATTTGACAGCCCATAGCCAGTCGCCCCAACCATTACTATCTATTTTGGCCTATAAAATAAGGTGTTGGGGCCCCATTCCAAAAATAAGCACGAGAGCATAGAAACTCTGCCCATTTTAATATCCCCCCATTGCCCCAATATTTTGCAACCACATTGTGAGTTGAGCCAGAATTCCATCTTCCTCCTTTGCAAATCCTTTCCATTTCCTTAGAGAGAACTGAAGAGGAGAAAGACATGTGGAAGACGTTGGTGCATGGTGAAGAGGATCCAAGGACTAAGCTCAAGGAGTAGTGTCGGTCTCATGTTGTAAACGACTTTTGTGAGATTAATATAAAGAAGTACTTTTTTTGTCCCGCCAAATGACGTCTTAAATATTTATGTTTTGTTTACATTTTTTTATTATGATGTCTAACCCACTAATCCATACCTAGAATGCATGTTTGTAGTTTCGTGTTTGTCTTTTGGTGAATGTAGGTCAGGCTTGGGAGGAGACTTACAATAAAGAAACAACCGAGCGCAAAGGGATCGACACTAGATGCGGAGTTTAAGGTATGCCTACCGGATCCCTATGATTTGTCTTATATGTATGACTGTGGGATAATGTCAGGATAGTTGATCAAAAGTAGGAGACTTTAGACAGTTAGCACTGCCTACATTTTAAAACCCTAGTGTAGTCCATAGAGGGTTTTTCCTGCTATAGAAGAATTGGAAACCATATTGGGGATGCCTTTAGGGTCTTTGGGGATATTTCTTTTAGGTCTTTTTGAATCATTTTATTCACTGTTTTTGAGTTTATGTAAGCTTTTGTGTCTTTAAGGGATGATGGTCTTCCATACCAGTACTCCCTTCCTTTTGCTTGACTATTAGTTTTCATCTTTTGAGAAGTTACAGAGGTGTACGTGGCATGTAGTGGGCCTTCACGTGTGCATGCACGCCCTACCTTTGGACAACACACATACATACGTTGGCTGCTAAAGTGTCAGTAGCGTGCCTGTATTGAGAAATATTTTCTTAGAAGAGGCAGTCATCCTCTTACTTGTCAGAAGTCACACTTCTCAGGGGTTTTCTTGATCTATCCCTGGTCTCTGTTATAGCATTCTATAGCCTAGGTCTGTCCTCAACATATTTTTATTTTCATCAAAAGATTTCTTGTTTTTTCTTTGATAGGGTTTTTAGACAAGTTTGTGAGTCTGCTTTGATCTGCCTGTTTGGTGTTGTCAGTGACTCCCTACGATCTTTGTTTGGGCCTGAATTCATTTCTTGGTCTTGACTTGTCATATTTTTTCCATTTTTTTCTTTAGAAGAAAAAAAAATAATTCATTTTCAAATTTCTTGTTTTGAAGCATAAAATAATAAAAAAAAAAACTTTCAATTTTTTTTTTTGTTTGGAAAAGTAGTTTAGGTTATTTGTTTCATTTACCAAGGCAAAAGAAAGTTTTCTTAAGCTATTTACTTGAATTCTTAGGACATTAAGTATATTGTAGTCGAGGGAAATATTTTTTTAAGTATTTCTTTTCAAAAGATCTGAGAAAAGTAGTTACGAAAAGTTTGCTTAAAGAGTTTAAATTGGAAAATCTTTATTTGTGAAGAAAGAAGTACTTTTGTTTCCAGTATCATCTTATTCACTCCTATTTCGTCTCTTAAAAAACATCGCTGGTTTCATTTCCATTCCTCTTGACTTAAGACAACCACTAAAATTAATGCTTAATTAAAATTCATTAGACTTTGTGTTTGTAGGGTCCATCAATGCATTCTAGGCTAGATCCTTGATTTAGGATTGGAGAGGAAAATCTTCAAGGCTACAAAAACAAACATAAGAGTTTGTGATAGGGAGTTATTGAAAGTCTAGTAATTGTGAAAATTATTCAAGCCCCCCCTCTAACACAGAGGATAAACACGAGGTTGAGTAAGGAAAGGTAGTGGAGATAACCCCTCCAAAGATGGACCAAGCGTAGTGGAGAACGCATATAGAGGGCTTATCTTGGGATTTCATAAATCACATTTTCCATGGAGCTTCATGGGTCTCGAATCCATTTGAGATCCTTATTCATCTTCTAGAAAAATTTATTTCGATACCCTTGATAGGTTTTTGGCTTGATACCCTGCTCATTGCGGTCCACCCGACTGCCGACTGTACCCGCTTGGTGACTGTTTGCGCACTGGAAACCTAGTTTCCTTTATCTTAAGTGACTTACATAGGTGACTACGGGGGTATACCATGGTACTTAGGGCATACATCGGGCCACACTTCACAGAGTATACCTGAAGGGTGCTTCCATATTCGAGTTGCACTTGCACCGGTAAGTTTCTCTAGTGTTGGTTGGTGTAAGTGTTGGTTGGTTGGTTGGTGTTGGGTAAGTTTTATAGGATCTTTTTCTAGTGTGTGTTGGTCCTTAAAATGTTAATAGAACTCCCTAGTGTGTCCTTGATATTCTCACATCGTGGAGGATCAAGAGATCCTCTGGTCGTGAAGGCTTCTTGGCCCGTCGCTGGTTAATATGGAGCCACCCTCGCCATCGCTAAGGAAAATACTATACCAGCAAGGGTCTTTTGAGGTGACTGGGCCATAAGAAACTGAGCCTGACCCATCTCCATGAGGAGAACATTTGATTCTGGAGGAACCAACCATTGCCAACCTCGAATTGAAATCTCTTGGTCCTTATAACCCTCTGATCACTAATCTATCGATGCCCATCATCGTACAGGTTAAATCTTATGAGCATTAGGTAGTGTCACAAGCAGCGATGGAGACAAATGTTGCTAATTCTTCAGGGAAATCTCATACTCCCTCTATGGTTGTCACCACAGTGGGTATTATGCCTTCTAACCAACCATTTCTGGTCCAGACCACCATGGTTTTGACCGCCTCTACCTCGGGCAATGGTCCACTTTTTTCTATGGTGGAAATTACTTCTCCTTTCACCTAGAGTGCGACAGGCCCTTCATTCTCATATGGGATGCCTGGCTTCTATACGAACTATGTACTTTCCTACTCAAATCTACAGACTTTAGGTCTGGGGGAAGGGATCTCTAACGCTCCTCTGCAAGGATCCATGGAGGGCACTTCAACTCCCTATAATGCTTTCCCTTATGTAGGGGGTAAGATACCTCCTTCATCCCCTTCACTCATCGGTGCTCACCAACACTCCATCGGGCTGAACATAAACTATAGTTCGTTTGGAGCAGGTAGTCAAGGACTTCCTTCTTATAGCATGCCAGTAGGTTCGACACCATTCTCTTTGTTCGACGCGTTCGGTAAAAACACATTATCGTTAGTTGTCGTCTCAGCCGGGGGCAACCCTAGTTATGGAAAACAAAATCCTATGCAGGGTACTATTCCTGCATAGAGGGTAAACATAGGAATTCCTTCCTCACAAGGACCTTGGAATCCATGGTAGGGATTAGTTTCCTTATCAGGGATGTCAATCGAGGGCAACCCCTTCCATAGCCAATCGAACCCTGGGAAAGGCTCAACACCTATGCCTGTCGGATTGGTAGGGGGAAACCCTTCCTAAAATCCTTGGAATGCAGTGCAAGCACAACCCTTTACATCCTATTACGGGATTCAATCGATGACATCTCAACAATCGCAGAATCCACACGCTAGTCATAGCCATGGTTATTACCAGAACCTTGGCCAACAACCAAAATTTTCCTGGCAACCTGGTGCCAGCCAAACTCCAGACTCCTTTTTCCCTGGTTATAATCAACAACCCAAATTACCTTTTCTGGCAACTTTGCACTTGCCAAACTTGACAAGGTTATTAAATGAGCCCATATGTCACAATCCGCATTGTCCCCCTATGTTGACCAAGTTGCCTTCAGACATTCCAAAGTTCTAGGCTAAGCCTGATGAATATATAGGCAATCATGTGACTACCTTCCATTTACGGTGCTCGTCCAACTCTTTGAGAGACCACTCCATCCAATTGTGTTTGTTTCAACACACTCTCATTGAGAGTAATGTGAAATGGTACATTGAGATCGACTGCTCAAGATACTCTTCCTTCGGT
>JZKD02S2139716.1:0-17851 GCA_000966675.3 Picea glauca
AAACTTATTGTTTTATATTTGGTGAAGGATTTTTATTTTACCCACTTCTGATCTCTTCACCAAGTCTAAGGATAATATAGACTTAATGTGAGGGAGAGGTCAACATGAATGAGATCCTAGACTTTCTCAAGGATGAAATTGTCTATATTACTTAGTACAAATTTGAACTTGACATTTAGCCAAGGAATCCAATCTATTTCCTAACTATCTAATAGATCATTAGTTTAAATGACAAAATTTATATATAATTGAAGGTTTAAGAGCTAAGCATCATAACCAATAGCTTGGCATTGTTCTCAAGAAGAGGTAACTACCATATGTAGTGATTGAAAAAAACATAGGTCATTTCTAAGAAAAATATGATACCTTTATAATAAAAAAGGATAAATGGCCTCCCATGCCTTCCAAATGATCTATATTAGAAAGGTTCATTTAATCATGATTTTAGAAAGGGTAGTGACAAGAGTCTACAAAGTAGGGCCTTGCTAAGATTTCTTTTCTAGAGTAGTGCCAGGAATAATGTTATACTTGAGATCATTTTGCATGCCTCTTTTTCTGTTCATGGCATGAAGGACCCATTTAGAAAACAAGGCCTGGGACTGTATCCTTGTTTTGATAATGCTCGAACCTCTTTAATGCCTCAAGGTACAACACCATTCGCAACTAACACCGTGGAGTACTTTCTCTACTAAGATATTGGCAGAAAAGGAATTTCTTATAATTTTCTCAAACATATAATAAGATACCTTGGAAAGGAACCAACATTATGAGTAATAAACATGAGTAGAAGCCAAAACCTTAGTGAAAATATAAAAAAATTCTTCTAAAACCAATGGAGTCATGATGAGCATAAACACCTTTTTCTCAACAAAATGGAATACTATTTATAAAACATCCTTAGGATAACCTTGAAAGGTAAAGGGAATTCCTAAATACTTCAAAACCTATCCAAGATCTATCTATGACCACCCTTGGTTTGTAATCGAATTAAGATTTGAAAACTAACTTTGTTTACAACATTATAACTTTTCCATTGAATGTTATATCTAGAGACTTAGAAGAAAAATATATTAAAATAGTCCATAGTGTTCACCTAGAAATTTTGGTCTTATTAAATGGTAAAAAAAATCAAAGTTTCAAATAATCAACCGATAGATATCAAGGTCCATAGTGTTCACCTAGAAATTTTGGTCTTGTTGAATGGTAAAAAAGAATCAAAGTTTCAAATAATCAACCAATAGATATCAAGGTTAAGTTAGTGAATTCCTTTTATTAATTCCTAACCTACTTTATTGCAAGTTATATAACCTAAATCTTCTACAACTAATATAGATATAGTTAATGCAAGAAGGTGACCCTTACTTAATGAAAATAAATGTTCCAAATTCCTCCAATTTTCATCTATTTATGGAAATGTAAGTAGAATCTTTAATAAAAAATAACATTTCAACCACAATAAGACAAACAAATTAAATACTAAAGAATTCAACATAGTAAGTTTTAAATGTCATCTAGCTCTATAATAGGCCTTCTCAAAGTCAAAATTAATGAAGACTACACCTAAGCCCATCGTTTTAGGACATCTGAGCCTTCCCACATATAAATTACATTATCAATAATTTAATTGTCCCAAATGAAAGTTGTTTGTTTAGGCCTAACATATATAGGCAAAATGTATTTGATGTGCAATTCCAAATCTTTAGCTAGAATCTTGTACGTGGTGTTCATTATAGTAATCAACCTTTAATTTGTAATAAACTTTGGTTTCTTTACTTTATGAATACATTTAATAATAACTTGATTCATACCAATTCTCAATGATTTCTCCCCTTTTATTTTTTAATAAACGTGCAACATGTTTGTCGTGGCAAGATTACATGTTGCTTTATAATTTTTTTATAAAAATGTCAAATATAGGGGTCTTGTCGTCTCCCATTTGGACTTGAAGAGCTATGTTGAATTCATCCCAGGACAATGCCTAATCATATCACCTTCTATGTTTCGTAAATACTCAAGTTGAGACTAAACCCATATAATGCTACATAGTTGCATCACATTTATCAAATTTTCCTGAAGATTGAAATCCTAAATTATTGTGATTAACAATGTCAATCTCTTCTTGTCTAGTCCCTTGACATGTGTGAGTTTATGGAGTCTATTTCCTCCCTACCTTTTATTGATCTACATTTTTTAATCAATGTTAGTACATACATATCCATCCTTAGTATTTTTCTCTTTTCTTTATTATTCCTTGTATTTTCTTTACTTAGTCATTTTTTTCTTTTAAATGAAGGTTGCGGATCATGTTACCATCAAATTCCCAGGTTTATAGACCCACAATCTGGTGTATCTTTACTTAGTTGTATTTTATTTTGTCGTAATCCCAACACTTAGTCATTTTATGCATTGTGGGAGTTTTGTTGTGGGAGAACAAACCATTCATGTCCCGCAACCCGTAATCTCACAACACTCAAAATGATATTTTCTACCTCTGTCCTCCAAATTGCACTTTTTACCTTTTATTACTTAGTCATTTATTTGAATGTGAATGTGGGACACCTGTCTTCTCCACTTACCTATTTCCCTCATGCTCATTTCCTGTAACCCACAATCCCACATTCTCCAAATGACCATTTCACCTCCGCAACCTGCATAACGACCTCTTCTCATACTTAGTCTATTTTCTCATTTCAGACGCAAGAGTCATCTCTTCTTACCTTTTTCATTTCCCATGTGTTATGTCCCGCATCCGGAAATCCCACATTCACCATATTGCACTATCCATTTCCCTTTTCAAAATTCCATATTTAACCATTTACCATCTTCCACAACATCACATCACCATTTCCTGATCACATTTATTTCCCTTCCACCACATCAACTGCCACTTGTGTGTTTCTAATATTGTTATTAAAGTGTCAAAGATTTCACAAATATTTGTAATAAATTCTAAATCTTACCATGCAAGTCAACAACTTTGAAATAAGATCTATGGTGGGTAATAATCAAGGAAATACATGGTCAATTTAATAAATGATTAATACACCATGTTGTAAAATGGTTAAATCGATAGTAGAGCCACCTATTCGTAAAAATAAAAAGTAGTATAAAATTATTTCAAGTAGAAGAAATTACTTGTATTGTGGAGATACACTTAACACTCTCATATGTGAAGATCATGAGTTTCGATGGTCACAAACTTACAAGTGGTGCAAGGTTATTTCTCCCTCCAAGAAGGAAACAAACCAATTTTGGAGCTTAGGCATAGCACTAACTGGACGTGTACCTGAGGTGACAAATTTCAAAAAGATAGTTCTCTGGTGTGCAAATAAATTTGATATAGAAAGAAGAATAATTCAATTTTAGGGGAAGCCACCTATCTCCTTGGCTCCTTTAGTTTTCATGAGAATGCTACGACTCAGAAAACCTACCATGCAGTTCAACAATGAGGAAGCCAATGAATTTATTAAGGAACAAAGAGGAGGTATAGAGCTCCTTAAGAAATATTTGGCCGACCTAAGAGCTGATACCAATGTTCCTCAGATTGAGGTAAGTTCTTTAAAATACCTCTACAATAAATTTGTTTGGTTGTTTTCCCATGTAATTGGACTAGATTCCATGGCCTCTATGCCAAAAAATGTTGTTTATATTCTTCACTTTGATGTTCATGAGGATTCTCTGATTGATTAGGGTTGAATTATTTCAAATGAAATTTCATTTCAACTGAGTGGTTTGAAAAGAACCTGAAAATTCTATATGACTTCTTTTTTGGTAGTTTCCATAACTTACTGCCACATCTTTGAAGAATTATTGGGCCAAAGGGGTGTTGATTTCAAGGTGGAATCAATCTTTGTCTGGTATCCAACATTATGGAGACAAAAGGCTCAATACAATTTCTACTCGGTCCACAATAGTTTTATTTCCAATTTAAAAAAAAATAATCTTTGGTCCTAACACTTCAAGACTGTCACTCGAGGATGCCTCATTTCTCATAGATAAAGGAATTTTTGAGACAACAAAGGATTTTAGTGTTTTAAGATTATTCAGTTTCTAATGGAAACCCTTCTTGCTCCCATTTTATGTATCTAATAGACACTTTTTATTGGATTATGCAGACAGTACAAGTATTGGGCACATTTCTTTGATGAAAAAAGAAAGAAGCAATTCATTCTGTTTCCCTGGAGAGTTGGAGAAATTTTTGTCAAGCATATTTCTCATTTGTATGAATTTGCAGGATAATTTGACAACCTTGGCCTAAACGAAGCTAAATGCATCAAGGGTTTTGACCCTAATGACCTATTTTCTGCACACATGTCCCTGGTGGAATACTCTTCTTATTTCTTTAAGTTTTAATAGTTAAAGGAAGAAACATGAGACAATAAAAATCTCATCGAGACCTCAATTGATGAAGCCTTGAATGAAATCGAAGAGTTAGCTGGAACTAATGAGTTTTAGCAAAAAAAGTGCAGAGAATTAACAAACCAAAACCCCAATTCACCCAGTGTTTCACAGAGAAGTTCTCCTTCGAAAACAAAACCTAGAAGTAGTGATATGGAAACAAGAAAAACACCTATCGAAAATTCAGATGATGGCGGTGATAAAGACCCTACGAAGAAAAATCTAGAAAAATCCCATGCTGTGCATACTTATGTTAAAAGAAAGAGAGAGACTCATAAAACAAGATTGGAAATACTTGAAATTGAAGAAATTCCCTGAGCTATGGATGTAGATGAAGTGTTAGAAGAAAACAGTTGGTCAGAACAATGACTGTTGGAAACTCGGGAAATTGTTGAGGCTATGGTTAACTAAAAACTAAAGATATTTGAAGAACAATTTGTTATGCTTCNCCTAACATATATAGGCAAAATGTATTTGATGTGCAATTCCAAATCTTTAGCTAGAATCTTGTACGTGGTGTTCATTATAGTAATCAACCTTTAATTTGTAATAAACTTTGGTTTCCTTACTTTATGAATAAATTTAATAATAACTTGATTCATACCAATTCTCAATGATTTCTCCCCTTTTATTTTTTAATAAATGTGCAACATGTTTGTCGTGGTTTGTCGTGGCAAGATTACATGTTGCTTTATAAATTTTTTATAAAAATATGTCAAATATAGGGGTCTTGTCGTCTCCCATTTGGACTCGAAGAGCTATGTTGAATTCATCCAAGGACAATGCCTAATCATATCACCTTCTATGTTTCGTAAATACTCAAGTTGAGACTAAATCCATATAATGCTACATAGTTGCATCACATTTATCACATTTTCCTTAAGATTGAAATCCTAAATTATTGTGATTAACAATCTCAATCTCTTCTTGTCTAGTCCCTTGACATGTGTGAGTTTATGGAGTCTATTTCCTCCCTACCTTTTATTGATCTACATTTTTTAATCAACGTTAGTACATATATATTCATTCTTAGTATTTTTCTTTTTTCTTTATTGTTCCTTGTATTTTCTTTACTTAGTCATTTTTCTCTTTTAAATGCAGGTTGCGGATCATGCTACCATCAAATTCCCAGGTCTATAGACCCATAATCTGGTGTATCTTTACTTAGTTGCATTTTATTTTGTCGTAATCCCAACACTTAGTCATTTTATGCATTGTGGGAGTTTTGTTGTGGGAGACCAAACCATTCATGTCCCGAAACCCATAATCGCACAACACACAAAATGATATTTTCTACCTCTATCCTCCAAATTGCACTTTTTACCTTTTATTACTTAGTCATTTATTTGAATGTGAATGCGGGACACCTGTCTTCTCCACTTACCTATTTCCCCCATGCTCATTTCCTGTAACCCACAATCCCACATTCTCCAAATGACCATTTCATCTCCGCAACCTGCATAACGACCTCTTCTCATACTTAGTCTATTTTCTCATTTCAAATGCGAGAGTCATCTCTTCTTACCTTTTTCATTTCCCATGTGATATGTCCCGCATCTGGAAATCCCACATTCACCATATTGCACTATCCATTTCCCTTTTCAAAATTCCATATTTAACCATTTACCATCTTCCACAACATCACATCACCATTTCCCGATCACATTTATTTCCCTTCCACCACATCAACTACCACTTGTGTGTATCTAATACTGTTATTAAAGTGTCAAAGATTTCACAAAGCTTTGTAATAAATTCTAAATCTTACTGTGCAAATCAACAACTTTGAAATAAGAGCTATGTTGGGTAATAATCAAGGAAATATGTGGTCAATTTAATAAATAATTAATATGCCATGTTGTAAAATGGTTATATCGACAGTAGAGCCACCTATTCGTAAAACTAAAAAGTAGTATAAAATTATTTCAAGTAGAAGAAATTACTTGTATTGTGGAGATACAATTAACACTCTCAGATGTGAAGATCACGAGTTCCGATGGTCAAAAACTTACAAGTGGTGCAAGGTTCTTTCTCCCTCCAAGAAGGAAACAAACCAATTTTGGAGCTTAGGCATAGCACTAACTGGACGTGTACCCGAGGTGACAAATTTCAAAAATATAGTTCTCTGGTGTGCAAATAAATTTGATATAGAAAGAAGAATAATTCAATTTTAGGGGAAGCCACCTATCTCCTTGGCTCCTTTAGTTTTCATGAGAATGTTATGACTCAGAAAACCTACCATGCAGTTCAACAATGAGGAAGCCAATGAATTTATTAAGGAACATAGAGGAGGTATAGAGATCCTTAAGAAATATTTGGCCGACCTAAGAGTTGATACCAATGTTACTCAAATTGAGGTAATTTCTTTAAAATACCTCTACAATAAATTTGTTTGGTTATTTTCCCATATAATTGGACTAGATTCCATGGCCTCTATGCCAAAAAATGTTGTTTATATTCTTCACTTTGATGTTCATGAGGATTCCTTGATTGATTGGGGTTGAATTATTTCAAATGAAATTTCATTTCAACTAAGTGGTTTGAAAAGAACCCGAAAATTCTATATGACTTCTTTTTTGGTAGTTTTCATAGTTTACTGCCACATCTTCGAAGAATTATTGGGCCAAAGGGGTGTTGATTTAAAGGTGGAATCAGTCTTTGTTTGGTATCCAACATTATGGAGACACAAGGCTCAATTCAATTTCTACTCGGTCCACAATAGTTTTATTTCCAATTTAAAAAAAAATAATCTTTGGTCCTAACACTTCGAGACTGTCACTTGAGGATGCCTCATTTCTCATAGATAAAGGAATTTTTGAGACAACAAAGGATTTTAGTGTTTTAAGATTATTCAGTTTCTAAGGGAAACCCTTCTTGCTCCCATTTTATGTATATAATAGACACTTTGTTATTGGATTATGCAGACAGTACAAGTATTGGGCACATTTCTTTGATGAGAAAAGAAAGAAGCAATTCATTCCATTTCCCTGGAGAGTTGGAGAAATTTTTGTCAAGCATATTTCTCATTTGTATGAATTTGCAGGATAATTTGACAACCTTGGCCTAAACGAAGCTAAATGCATCAAGGATTTTGACCCTAATGACCTATTTTCTGCACACATGTCCCTGGTGGAATACTCTTCTTGTTTCTTTAAGTTTTAATAGTTAAAGGAAGAAACATGAGACAATAAAAATCTCATCGAGACCTTAATTGATGAAGCCCTGAATGAAATCGAAGAGTTAGCTGGAACTAATGAGTTTTACCAAAAAAAGTGTAGAGAATTAACAAACCAAAACCCCAATTCACCCAATGTTTCACAGAGAAGTACTCCTTCGAAAACAAAACCTAGAAGTAGTGATATGGAAACAAGAAAAACACCTATCGAAAATTCAGATGATGGCGGTGATAAATACCCTACGAAGAAAAATCTAAAAAAATCCCATGTTGTGCATACTTATGTTAAAAGAAAGAGAGAGACTCATAAAACAAGATTGGAAATACCTGAAATTGAAGAAATTCCCTGAGCTATGGATGTAGATGAAGTGTTAGAAGAAAACAGTTGGTCAAGACAATGACTACTAGAAACTCGGGAAATTTTTGAGGCTATGTTTAACTAAAAACTAGAGATATTTGAAGAACAATTTGTCATGCTTCACCACATGACCTACCATAAAAATTCCAAAAAAAAATTAATAGAGAAGGTTAACATGAAAGATGATAAAGTGTCTGGAAAATGGAAATCAAAAATCGATTTCCATGGGGTTGCACCCTAAAGATTTGTACAGTTTCATGAGGAAACTAGGGAAGCACTAAAATAATCCATTTTTATGTTGAGAAAGAAAATTTAATTCTAAAAGAAAAAATAAAGGAATTAGAGAAGGCTGTAATTCCAAAACCATTGTTTTTTGAGCCATTAATTGCAATTTATCCATCACTTATCCTTGAGGAAATCTTAAAAAGTAGTAATAAGTTGAAAGGTTCCTCTAGTCTATTGCTAACTGTGAGAAAATATGTTCAATATGGAGTTCAAAAAAGAATAAACCTAATCCATTAAATCTGGGAGCTAGCACAAATTTAAACCAATTTTTCAACAAGGATTGTGCATTTTAGAGAATATCTCCAAAAGGATCTAGTGAATGATGAAGGTTTTTACAAGGAGACCATGAGAACTTTTGTGGCAAAAGTTCAAGTTTAAGTGACACCCACAGAAGAGAAAAAAACCTTCCCTCTAGTATCCGAATGAAGCAGATCAATGCTTCCTGGTTGAAAATGATTAAAAGTTTAAGAGAAATGATGTATGAATTAGGTGCTATGAAAATCAAGAGGTGACAGTTTTTTAAAACTTGTTGATCTTACAAAAGAACTAGACGACCCAAATTTATTAATGGATAACATACTTATGTCTAAGGAACAACTATTGGAACAACTTGAAGTATTAAAGGTTGCATGGGTGAGTGATTTTAATGACTCAAATGAATTCTCCGAAGATGAGGTTGAAAGGTCGATTGTTCAACACATTAATAAGAATGATGATATCGATGACACATTACACCAACTAAGTATTGACTTAAGAGAAATGGAGAACAAACTATTTGAGATAAAAATCTAGCACAAAATAACAGTTTCTCCAATGAGGGAGTACGTAGAAGAATGATTAAGATCACTGAGACAGATAAACATAAAACAATTATAGTGGTTATGCCACCTCCAACACAACACCAACGATCTACAAAAGATGTCTCAATAAGAAAGTAAGGGGTTTGAATATTTCCATCATAGTAAGTCAAGTGAAAACCTTATTCTTTTCCTTTCCATATTAAGAACATGTAAGAGAAAAGAGAACCAATTTTAAGATGCTTTCTCTAGTTCTACTTAATTGTCTAAAAATGACACCCCCCTTCTCTCATAACTGATTTACTACCATGCAATGATTGAATAGGTGTTCATTGGATCCTTTTCTTTTTGGCACGTAAAGTCTCTTGAGGGCCCTTAAAACACATTGTGTCTTAGTTTATCCCATGTGAGGAATTTTTCTATTACTATTTTTCATAAGAAGGTTTCCCACTTTGGCCAAAGGGTTGGATGACAAATGTTTTCCAAAATCTTACTATGGTCTACCTATAACTTATTTAGTGCCAAGAAATAGAATTTATTCACCATGTATGAGCTCGTTCCATTTAATTCCCATCTTATAATGTCCTCTCCTCTTTTGAACCTAGATTTTATATCTTAAAATATGTTAGGGACCTAACCCCTCAGGTAGGTAGAATAATATATTTCCATGTAATAAAGGTCAATATTAAGAAGGCCTAGCAATAAGGAATAATACGTCCAATGTAAGAAGACCTAATAGAAGCTTCTGCATCTAGAAGGATATTCCTCTATATGGTTCTTTTGATAGACATATTTAGTATAAATAAGAGTCGAGGGTATGAGAACTTTTTTCTTGGACATTATTGTAATAGAGCTCTTCTTTGTTGGAGGTTTCCCCCTCGAAGAGGCAAGTAAACATTGCTCTCAGTAATAAAAGTGTTCTTTCTGGTATTATTCTGGCATTATTTTGGTATTATTGTGGTGTTGTTCTGGTTATATTGTTGTTAATCTTCCATTTCTGGCTAATTTTTTCTGTTCTGCATACTTTTTATATCTGGAATATTACAAGTGGTACCAAATCACCTTCCTCGGCAGAAAATTGTGGGTTAATTTTTTTTTTAGGGTCAAGACATATTCTAGCGTCTTTAAGCTACATAGATATGTCATTACGTGCATAAACCTGCGGTCGGTGATTCATACACACAGGAAATACAAGTGGTACTGAAGAGCACATATGTTGGTCACCCTTGTAACCCTTGTTGGTACCCCTTCGAGTGGTAGCACATTAGACAACAACTGTATACGGATCGACCTAGATCTCCTGAAGCCCTCCATATATAAATTGATCGGTCACCTGACTCCGATAGTTCCACTGAGAAAAAAACTTGGGAAGATACTCTCTAGTACCTGGGTAGTCAGGTAGTACAGCTAAGGGAATGGTCTAGCCTCCTTAGTTGGTGCCCTGAGATATTGGGCCAACTACTACTGTTGGACCCTTCATGTATATCAAAGAGTTATAGCACAGGGAAAACCCTTGTCTGTATAACCCTTTAATACCTAACCCTTGGGATGTAAACAAAAATAGAACAAACAAGATCTATTGCAATGCAACTATCTCCTGCATTCTAGTTGCGAAATTACTACACATTTCTTCCTGTTAAGCATTTGGGCATTTCATCACTGCAATATTCTTCAGATCAGAGTATAACTCCACAGGAGTAAAAAAAATAAAAATTATGGATCCTGTTGGCACCATTATTTGAGATCTATTCCGTTGGATTTCTCTCTTTGCCCTTATCACAGTCATACCTATCATTTTTCAACAATTTTTTTTTTCTTGTGGACCCAACCCCCTTCCAACACCCTTATTTTGGATTTACCCCATTAGATTCCACTCGCTGCCCTGATCATTGTGATACACTTCACACATACCCCATTTTATGTGTGGTCCCACCCGCCCCTTTTCGTGTTCCCTCATCATCATGGCCCATACCTGTAGCTAAGACTTGGAAGCTCGCTTCACTACCTTGCACTCTAATTTCACTGAAACCCAACAATAACTGTGACAGATCAGTGCCAATATTTCCACCATCAATCAAAATATGCATTCCTGCATCGTCGCCTCAATCGCAGAACTCAAACAAGACATTACCACCTAGCTTGAATTTGTCACTACGATGATCTGCGCTAAGCTGCATATCCCTATAGATCTTCCCTTATCTAACACACCTTTTCATATCGAAGGTGAAACTTCCTCTCATTCCTAAAATTTTCATCCCCATCACTTTCAGCATGGCCTACGCCTTTTGCGTGTAGATGTGACCAAATTTTATGGATCATATCCCATTGGCTAGGTAAATCAAATGGAACATTATTTCTCTTTGCATAGAATTACAGATGAGTTGGCCAAACTCCGGTATGGTTTTCTCCATCTAGATCAAGAATGTTGGCAATGGTGGAAATGGAGAAAAAATGCCCGCCAAGGGTATGTGGCTTGGACACACTTTGTGGCAGATATTTATGAACGCTTTGACACTGACACCAACCATTTAGGCCGTTTAACAAAGTTGAAACAATATGGCACCGTGGAAGACTTTATAACTTCTTTTCAGAGACTGGATTTTCATACAGAGGGCATGTCTGATGCTTTTTTCCGAGAATGTTTTATCAGAGGCCTCAAGGATGAGATTCGTGCTCCTGTCCTCATGGCTCGGCCTCATATTTGGGTGGACGCTACTAAAAGAGATAAGGAAACTCCCACTCCTCCTTCTACTCCACTAAATATCCAGAAATTGACCAAGGCCGAAATGGCTGAAAGGCCAAATCAAAGGCCTTTGTTATAATTGTGGTGACAAATATTTTCCGAGACACGAGTGTAAGGAAAAAAATATTTTTATGGCCATCTCGGAGGATGTTGAGGCTCCCCTTGTGTCTGTGTCACCTGAACCCACTAACATAACCCCTCCCTCAGACCCTCCCAAAGTAGAACTGTTCATTTCCCTAAATGATCTCACTGGATTCTCTGCTCCCCAAACCCTCAAGCTAATTGGTTACATCAAGCATAGGAAGGTCATCATTCTTATTGATATTGGAAGCACCCATAATTTTATTCATCGCCACATTTCCCAAGAAACTAATTGTTATATCCATGCAGTCAATAATTTCCAAATCATGATTGCCAATGGTGGGCCCATGAAATGTGGAGGGCGTTGTGAAAATGCGCGTTTCCAAATTGGTGAATACCACTTGAAAATCATATGTTTTCTATCGACATGGGTAGTTCTGACATTGTGTTGGGTGCAGAATGGATAAGGACTTTGGGTCCCATTCTCATGGATTTTAAGGAATTAACCATACAATTCGACCAAGAAGGCTAACAATATAAGTTCCAAGGCATCATCGTTGGTTCCTCGTAGATCATTAGTTCCCATCGCATGGAACAGTTACTAAAAAATGGTCATTCTGGCATTATTTCACAACTCCATGCCATACAAGCAACTAAGGCACCCTATGTGTTGCAGGACCTACAATCCATCCTCTCTAAACATCAAGTGGTTTTTTCCACCCCCCAAGGACTCCTTCCTTCCCATGGTTTTCATGATCATTCCACTCCCCTTGTCCTAGTAAGACTTCCTCCCAATATTTGTCCCTATCCTCACCCATTTTCCCAAAAAAATGAAATTGAGAAAATGGTTCAAGAACTGCTGAATGCAGGTGTTATTCGCCCTAGTACAATCCCCTACTCTTCTCCTGTAGTCATGGTCCTTAATAAAGAAGGTTCTTGGCACATGTGTCCCGACTTCCGGGCCCTCAACAAACTCACCATTAAAGACAAATTTCACATTCCTCATTGATGACCTCTTGGATGAATTAAGTGGTGCCCATTTTTTTACTAAACTTGATCTTCATTTTGGATACCACCAGACCCGTATGAAAGAGGCAGACATTCTCAAGACTCCCTTTAGAACTCATGAGGGCCACTATGAGTTTTTGGTCATGCCCTTTGGCTTGTGTAATGCTCCCTCCACTTTCCAAAGCCTCGTGAATCATGTCTTCCATCCTTTTCTCTGTCATTTTGTCTTAGTTTTCTTTGGTGATATCCTCATCTACAACAAAACCTGGAAAACCAATCTTGCTCATGTGGATCGAGTTCTCCATCTACTCTCTCAAGACCAACTTTTCCTCAAACAATCTAAATGTGCTTTTGGTGCCTCAGAAGTCGAGTACTTGGGTCATCTTGTTGGCAAGGCCAACGTCAGGGTGGATCCTAAAAATATTGAAGCTATGCAAGATTGGACTCACCCAAAGACTCTCAAAATCTTGTGGGGATTTCTAGGTTTAACATGTTATTATCGCAAGTTTGTTAAGAATTATGGAAATATTGTGACACCTCTCACTGCACTCCTTAAAATGAATTCTTTCACTTGTACTCCAACAGTTGCTCATGCTTTTCAAACCTTGAAGATGGCCATGTGCACCACTCCAGTCTTGTCCCTTCCTGATTTCACAAAGACCTTTGTCCTGGAATGTGATGCTTTCGGAAAAGTAATTGACATTGTCCTTATGCAAAAGGGTCTGCCTTTGGCCTTTACCAGCAAACAATTGTCAGAGAGAAATTTGGGCAAATCAATCTATGAAAAGGAAATGTTGGCTATTCTACATGTTGTAGATCTTTGGCGCCCTTATCTTTTGGGGACACACTTACAAATTAAGACAGATCATTGAAGCCTCAAGTATTTTCTGGAAAAACTCCTTTCCTCCCCTAAGTAACAAAAATGGGTGACTAAGCTCTTTGGATATGATTATGAGATCATTTGCAAGAAAGGAAAAGACAATGTGGTTGTTGATGGACTTTCCAGAAAATATGAAGATGAAGGGTCCCTTTTTTCTCTCTCTTTCATTGTACCAGATTGGCTCCAAGCTGTTTGCTAGGAATGGCTACACAATCCCAAAAGTTCACATCTGATACAACAATTGCAGTCCAATTTTCCAATTTCCCCAAGGTACTCTTGGCTCAATGATGAGCTTCAATACAAAGGCTTTTTGTATTTAAGTAAACAGTCAAAACTTAAATCCATGGTACTTTTTGAGCTTCATGCTACACCCAAAATTGGGTACTTCGGGTTTACCAAAACCTATGACTGGGTCAAATGTTCTTTTTTCTGGGAGGGTATGAAACAAGACGTTCGTAATTTTGTGGCTGAATGTGATGTGTGTCAACGCAACAAGGGAGAACCATTCAAATCTTCTGGCACACTACAACTGCTTATGATTCCAATTGTTGTTTGGCGAGATATATCTATGGATTTTATTGTAGACTTACCTAAATCAGGCAATAAATCAGTCATCATGGTGGTAGTTGATCATCTTTCCAAGTATGCTCATTTCAGTTCTCTTCAACACCCATTTACAACATCCACTGTGGTTCAACGTTTCATGGATCAGGTCTTCAAGCTTCATGGCATGCCACATTCTATTGTTTATGATCACAACCCAACTTTCACCAGAAAATTTTGGCAAGAACTATTCAATCTAGAAGGTACCCAATTGCATCTCAACATGGCTTATCATCCCCAAACTGATGGTCAAACTGAAGTTGTCAACAAATGTTTGGAAACACGTTTCAAGTGTTTTTCATCAGAAAGGAAGAATCAATGGGCTCAATGGTTACCATTAATTGAATGGTGATACAACACTTCATACCATACAGCTACGTGCATGACTCCTTTTGAACGGATATATGGACAAAATCCACCTTCAGTTCTCTCATATTTTCAAGGTGTCTTGAAGGTCCATGCAATTGACCAAATACTTAGAGTTCAAGAAGATACTCTCTGTACCCTCAAAGCGAATTTGTTCATGGCCCAGAATTGCATGAAGCAACAAGCAGATCAAGGTCGCTCTGAATGTCAATTTGCAAAAGGGGCTCAGGTGTTTCTTTGACTACAACCTTACAAGAAAAATTCCCTCAAGGCTGACCATTGTCAGAAACTGGCACCCAAATTTTATGGTTCTTATACCGTTCTCAATCGTGTGGGACAGGTAGCCTATTAGTTATTTTTTCCTATTCATTCTAAGCTCCATCATGTTTTTCATGTTTCCTTCTTAAAGAAGGTGATTGGAACTAAGTGCCAAAGTCAAACCAACCTTCCTGAGTTGGATGAATAAGGCTCCATTTGGCTACAAGCACAAGCATTTTTGGACCAACAGGAGTGTTGGCTGCATCAACGAACCATCAAGGAAGTGTTAGTCCAGTGGAAAGATACAACTCCAACATATGCCACTTGGGAACCGGCTACCATTCTCCAGCAATTTCCCCATCTCAAGCCTTGAGGACAAGGTTGTTTTTAAGGGGGAGGACATGTTAGGGACCTAACCCCTCACGTAGGTAGAATAATATATTTCCATGTAATAAATGTCAATATTAATAAGGCCTAGCAATAAGGAAGAATAAGTCCAGTGTAAGAAGACCTAATAGAACCTTTTGCTTCTAGAAGGATCTTCCTCTAGATGGTTCTTTTGATAGACATATTTAGTATAAATAAGAGTTGAGGGTATGAGAACTTTTGTCTTGGATATTATTGTAATAAAGCTCTGCTCTTCTGGAGGTTTCCCCCTTGAAGAGGCAAGTGAATATTGCTCTTAGTAATCAAATTTTTATTTCTGGTATTATTTTGGCATCATTTTGGTATTATTGTGGTGTTGTTATGGTTATATTGTTGTTCATCTACCATTTCTAGCTATTTATTTATGTTTTGCATACTTTTTATATCTGAAATATTACAAAATATTTCGTGTAGCTTATTTCTCTCTACTTCTTATTTTGCAGACTAGGTTGTCGAGGATTTCCATTGGTACTAGACTAGTGGGCATTATGGTGTTTGTGGATACATATTTTCCTCCCAATAATCCTTGATGTAGAGCTTTGTCTGGTTGATGAAATGTTGTTTCCTGATTTGTAGGGTGTGGTATGTAGGGTTTCTTTTTTCCACCAACAGGAAAAATATGTTAGTGGAGTTCACTAAGACTGAATTAATTGATTTGTTGGACACTTGTTATGTCTCTTTAAAAAAAAAAGGGAAACCAAATTTATGAGCTCAAATATTTTTTCTTAAGTACACAAAATAGCTCTATATTAGCCAAAGCTTGAATTAGAACTCTTTGCATAACAATACCCATCCCAACCACTAAACTACAACCATCATTTTTGAACCTTTCAAAGTATAATACTTATGTGAATTAGTATTGAGGGTTATCTCAATGAGTTGAACCATCTACTCAAGGCATGCTGTTGATGAGGAAGCCATATGTGTCAGAAGTTCAATTCTGATCATGTCCCTCAAGATTATCACTTTTTGTTTTAGTTGGTGATTGAGATACCCTTTAACTAAATATTTTGAAAAAAAGGAAGAGATCCCATACATATGTAAATTATTAAACTACTTTTTAAAACATTTGAAAATCTCATTAATTAAAAATTGATATATACACATTCTTAAATTGTTTTTTAGACTCTTTAACATTAAATACTAATAAAATAACACACTAGCACTCCACTAAATCTTTTGTTAAATATATCATCACATAAATCCAATGCAATATAATTCAAAGATAACAAATTGACCAAAAAAAAAAAAATGCAATTCACTTTACACATATATAAAACCAATTACTCTACTAGTTTTTTTTTTCATTTTTCATTAACATGATAAATTAGTAAAAAAACACAATAATTAAAAATCTACGAATTCTCTACAATACTCATATAAAATTGATAAATCACTAAGATAAGTGCCACCTAAAATGTTAACATAACACTGACAAACCATACATAAAAAGCTATTAAAGTAAAGTGACATCATATTTGAAAATAAATTTGAATTTAGTGTATATGTTGATGATTTTTTTTTTTTTAATGAAGATTAACTTTGATCTATAAGTTTCATAAAAGTTAATAAAAGTAAATTAATGGTTTTGATTTATTACATTATTTTTATGATTTAAGAATTTGGAAACAAAATTGATAGTATTTTTTGGTTTAATATTTTTGGTTTTGATGGATTAATAAAAGATAAAAATTGATTTTCTTTTAATTATTTTAAAAATTATATTTAATATCTTTGTAAATTGGATATTTCAAGAGAAAGTGTTTTTTATCCCCTACTTTATTCATTTCTTAAATTTTTAAAATTCTTTAAATGCCAAATTGTTGAGGTCTGGTCCAACTTAATGTTTCACTATAAAACTTATGAAAATTAATTAACCTCTAATTCTTTATGTTAATTAATGTGTAAGTACTTTATAATAGCCTCACTCTCCATGGGAAGAAACTCTATTTCTAGGAGGATTAGTGAAGTATATTATATTTAATTTTAAAATTATTTATCATAGAAAGATTTTATATTTGTTTTATTTTTCTTCAAGTTATTATGAAAATATTAAAATAAGAAACCTTAAAAAATCTATAATCAATAGAATAATAATGATAATGGATTAACTATGATATAAAAAAATATTTTCTTTTTGACAATTGTTCTCAAAACCAAACTAAACTTTACATTCTTCATTAATTATTTTTTCTACATTATAACTCCAATTTAGTTTATAAGAAAAATAATTTAATATATATAATTAATGAAATAACAAAGAGACTTTCACTTTTATAATTGTTCTCAAAATTAAAATAATTTTTGTAAACTTCTTTAATTATTTTTTCCAAATTACAATTTCAATTTAATTTGTAAAAATAATTATTTCATATAAATTTATAAAAATAATTACTATTATAAACAAAATTTATATAAATTTTTATTTAAATTTAAATATCATTATTTATATTTTATTTATATTTAAAAACAT
>JZKD02S2139727.1:0-20579 GCA_000966675.3 Picea glauca
TATTGAGCTTAAAAGATAATCTTAGTAGTGAAGATGAAACAACTTCATCTTCTAAGAAGAAAATAGAAATTCTCACTAGGCCTCCCCAACCTAAAAATCAACAAGAATCTTTAGACCTGGAGAGCCTGCAGAAAGCTTTCCAAAAACTGTCCAATCAAGTCGTTGAACTGAAAATATCAGTCGAGGAGGCATCTACAAGAATAGGAAGTTTCAAACCTCCTTTTAGAAATCCTTTCCCTCCAAACCGGCCAAACCCGACCACAAAAGGTCTAAATTTCGAAAGTTTACAGTATGCTTTGCAAACAATATTAGAAGCGCATGATAATTTTGTTTCTGTTCCTCCCAAAAATTCTGATGATACAATTGAGGAAGAGGTACTAGAAGAGGAGGACTCATCTCCTCCATTTTTTGGTCACTTGTCGGACAGTATTTTCCAAGCGAATTTCAAAACTGTCCACCACTACAACACCAAAAGCAAAACACAAAACAAGCCTCCTCCCGAAGTAAGTAAAAATGTGTTTCTGAAACAATCGAAACAAACGAAAATTAGACAAAGCCTAGCTGCCCCAGTTTTAGAGTATGATTTAATTGAAGATCTGAAAAAATTAAGGGAATATTTATGTTTTCGAACTACTGAAATTTCCTCTTATTTTGCAGAAAATGCTTCAAAGCATCGTTGAAAAAAGTAAAAAGAGTGATGTTAGCAGCAAAAAATCAGCAGAAATTGACTTAAATGCAACTAATAATGTCCCAACTAAAAAGACATCTGAACATCAAGACAATAGGGACTTAGCAGAAAAAACTGTAGCAAACCTAGATAAAACTGTTTCAGGGACAACAATAAAAAATCAACAGAATTCTGTTGTTTCCTCACGGAAAAATGTCCCCCCTTTTTTATTGACTTTTCAGATTTTTAATAGGAATGTACATAATTGTATGGTTGACTTCGATGCATCATCAAACATGATGCCTCTATCTGTAGGCCAAAAAATTAATGCAGAAGTAAAACCTTCTGATCTTAAAATCATTCAGCTAGATCGAACGGATGTTAAAGTGATAGGTGAGCCTAATAATGTGTTGATCCGATTATCATCCAATCCTAAATTTCATCAAGTAATTGATATTATCGTTGTTGATATTCCTGAATTTTATGGTATGTTTTTAAGCAAAGATTGGTTAGAACAACTGCACAATTATTTTGCTATAGACTGGTCTCACTTGTGGCTGCCTGAAAATGGATAGCCCAATAAAATTAGAATAAACAGGGAATGTTGTATGAAGCATACCGTGACATATCTGAATGATCCAAACGAGCCTTTCGTTACCTCTGCAAATTCGATTGAAACACAGGGAATGAATACCTTTTTTGGTAGCTTCATGACTAAAATTTCCTCTATAAATGATCCAGAACAACAGTTTGAATTTACAACTTATGCTCAAGCACCAGCTTTGTCGAATATGCCAAGTACCACTAATGACGCACAAATTTGATCCCTATATTTCGATAGATCCAAATCCCGAGAAGGAGTTGGTGCAGGCTGTGTGGTCATCGACCCTGCAAGTAATAAAACTTTTATCGCTTGTATATTAGATTTTGAATGTACTAACAACACAGCCGAGTACGA
This sequence comes from Picea glauca, assembly GCA_000966675.3. NCBI lineage: Eukaryota > Viridiplantae > Streptophyta > Pinopsida > Pinales > Pinaceae > Picea > Picea glauca. Next base: position 1,626 of record JZKD02S2139727.1, read on the forward strand.
AGAACTTCTGCAAGGGCTTAGGAAAGCACTAGATATGGACGTGTAAAATTTGATAGTATTCGGTGATTCAGAAATCATAGTCAAGCAGGTTAGAAACATAATACACTGTCTGTCACCGCATCTGAAAAGTTACCAAACTGAGATATGGAGTTTAATGCATAAATTTCTAGCATTTAATGTAAATTCTATTCCTAGGATGAGTAACTTGGAAGAAGATCTACTAGCCAATGTTGCTTCTAAGTTGTTGCCTGCTGAAGGTTTTTCTCCTAATGCATTTTCGATCGAATTGTTATTTAGGCCGTCGATTCCAAACAACATCACGAATTGGATAGTATTCGATGACAACCAACAGATCATCAACTTTCTACATATGGAAGACACCTTCCAGGACGTAGTCATTGATGAAGGAACTCACGACGAGAATCGCCGAGACTTCACGGTAATATCTGATCCGTGATCTTCTGAATCAACATCCGAGCTGGTAAACTCCAACCCCAGATCTGTTGTGAGATTAGAGAAATTTTATGGCTTGCATGACAAGTTTAGAGGGGTAGTCAATTCCAAAACTAATAGTTCCTCTTTGATCTATGAAACTGTTAATTTAGGAACAAGAGATAATCCTCAAAACTTTAATCTAGGAAAGGGATGCTCTGAGCAAGAAATATCCGCTTTCATAAAATTATTTAAAGAATTTAAAGATGTATTTTCTTGGATGTATGATGACCTAAAAACTTTCGATCCAAACATCATACAGCATGTAATCCCTATGAAACCCCAGAAACAACCTTTTCAACAGAAATTGAGGAAAATGCATCCTAAATTAGAACCCACCGTTAAAAAATAACTGAATGAATTACTAATTGCAAAGATAATTTTTCTAGTTAGGCATACTCAATGGGTGTCTAACTTAGTCCCTGTAAGGAAGAAAAGTGGTGAAATGTGATTCTTTGTCAATTTTATGAACTTAAATCGAGCGTCTGATAAAGACAACTACCTTGTTCCTCCAATGGAACAAATTATACAATAGTGTCTGGTTCCAAAAGACTATCTTTGTTAGATGGTTTTTTAGGATACAACCAGGTCCTTATGTCTCCTTCGGACCAACTTAAAACCACCTTTCGCACCCCATGGGGCATTTATGCCTATAGGAAAATGCCTTTTGGACTGATAAATGTCGGTGCCACTTTCCAGAGAGCAATGGATATTGCTTTCTATGGCCTCATTGACCAGTCAGTTGTGGTCTATCTTGATGATGTCACTATCTTTTCAAAAAACAAGAAAGATCACTTATCTCACCTTAGGGATGTCTTGGAAAGATGTCACAAGTTCGGCATATCACTCAATCCTAAGAAATCGATCTTTGCAGTAGAGCAAGGCAAACTTCTTGGGTTCATAGTATCTAAGGATGGAATGATTATTGACCCCAAGAGAACCCAAGCCATTGATAAACTTCCCCCTCCTTCCAAAAAGGCCATGCAATCCTTTTTGGGTAAGATTAACTTTGTCAGAAGATTTGTCTCGAGTTTCTCAGAAATGGTTCGACCTCTACAAAATTTAATTAAAAAGGATTTTTTGTACTGATGGGGACCTCAAGAAAGTCAAGCTTTTGATTCAATTAGAAAATCAATAATGGAAGCCCCTTCCCTGATGAGTCCTGAGTTTTATCAGGATTTCACTCTTTACAGTTTTGCATCTGATAGATCATATGTTGTTGTGCTTACACAGAAAAATGATGAAATCAATGAGATACTCATTTCCTTCATGAGCTCTTCTTTTAAAGGAGAAGAACTTAATTACCCAACAGTAGATCAACATGCATATGCTATTTTTAAAGCAATGAAACACTTTCGATCTTACCTGTTGAAATCCAGAACCAAAGTTGTTGTTGCTTACCCCGCTATAAGAAACCTGTTAGTACAAAAAGAGCTGGGTGAGAAAAGGGAAAATTGGATGACATCACTGCAAGAATATGACCTTGAAATAACCCCTGCCCAAATTGTTAGAGGTCAAGGCCTGTGTAAACTAGTGGTTGATTCGGTTGAAGAACAAGAAATTCAAATAAACACATCAACTGTAAATCAACATAACAAAAAGCAGATCAGTTGTGCACAATCTACACCCAATTCTTGGTATGAGAACATTAGATTTTATTTAACACATGGATCTTCTCCCCACAATATTGATCCCAAAATTATAAGATCACTTAGGCTTAAACTTTCATCTTTCCAGTTAATCCATGATATATTATTTCGAAAGAACTTTGATGGTGTTTTTCTGTGTTGTTTAGAAAAGGAGGAGTCTGAAAGAGTGTTGGTTGAACTTCATGTCGGTGAGGCTAGTGGTCACTTTGGTGGAGATACCAATGCCCACAAAGTGCTAAGGTCTGGATACTATTGGCCTACCTTGTTTAAAGATGCCCATACGATATCCCACAAATGTGTAATCTGCCAAAAGGCTGCAGGATGGGTGAAAAGGCAACTTTCCCTTTGCAACCTGTTATTGTAGACGCACCCTTTCAGGAATGGGGCCTAGACACCATAGGACCAATCAATCCCTCCTCTTCGCAACAACACAATTACATCCTCACAACAACAGACTATTTTACAAGATGGTTTGAAGTTGTACCTTTAAAAGTGGTCAATACCAATCAAGTAGTGTCTTTTCTGAACTCCCATATCATCACTCGATTCGGAATTCCTGAATGTCTGGTTTTTGATAACGCCTCTTATTTTTCTTCCCTTGATCTGAATGTTTTCACTTTGGAAAAAGGGATTAAACTGAAGTATTATGCCAACTATTACCCTCAAAGTAATGGTCTAGCAGAATCGACAAATAAGAATTTGATCAAGATTATTAAAAGGACAGTTTCAGAAAATCACAAGAATTGGCACAATGCACTGTATAATGCACTTTGGGCTGATAGGGTAACTCCTAAAGCTTCCGTTGGTAATTCCCCTTTCTTATTCATCTACGGAAGAGAATCCATCCTCCCCCCACATGTATTACTTCCTTCTCTGCAATTATTGCAGAAATTTCAAGAAGAAGATTGCCCTCCTCTATAAAACCAGATAAATGCTTTATTAAAACTAGAGGAGGTGAGGACACAAGAAAAACAGAAACTGGATCAACACCAGCAAATTGTAAAGAGCTAGTTTGATGCAAATTCAACTTCTGATAGGAATTTTGATGTTGGGGATTTGGTTCTCAAGTGGGACAAATCCCACAAGGGTAAGGGAGAACATACCAAGTTCCAAAACCTATGGCTGGGACCATTTGTAATTTCTAAAAAATTGGGTCCTAGCTCTTTCCATTTGCATAGCTTGGAGGGACAACCAGACACTTTCCCAGTGAATGGCCAGGCTCTCAAGAGATATTTCTCTTGATGATTTCTGATCCACCCTCTTGTAAATATTTTTAATTTTATTTTATGTTTTTTATTTTGGTTCTTTTTATTTTGCTTGATTTTGATCTGTTTTCTAAATAATTATGTTTGAATCACCATTTCATTTGTTGAAGGGAATCATAATTCTTATTCATTAGAAGTAGTTGGTAACATCTCAAGCACCTGAGTAGTAAATGCTAAACTCAAATCAATAGAGGGAAGTTTCTTTGCAATCATTGTTTCTGGTGTCTCATTAAAATCACAAGAAGACACGATTATCCTTAACAAACTTCTAGCGCCGCCCCTGTTTTAATAAGAACAACTCAGTGTGCTTCCCTATCCTATGGATGATTTATTAACATAAATCAAACTATCTAAATCATGATGAAATTCATCAAAAAAGAAAAATTACTTGTAAATGATCAAACTTTTCATTACCAAACTGTGAGATTTTCAGTATCACCCCTCTCTCTTAAATATAATGAAGTTTTTGGAGATCTATAAACAAATTTTAGAGAGTTGGAAGCACTACAATGTGTGGGAAGTGTGTGTAAACCCATCGGGACACTGAACAGGTTTGTTGGCAGTGGGTAAATGCACACATGATACCAAGGCAACTTCGTCGGGGTACTGAACAGGCCTGCTGGCAGCGAAGCAATGCCTGGTTCAAGAAGCTCCTCTGGTATGTATTTTGATTTGAACAAGTATGAATATGATTTTATCATGAATGGACAACTCTTGGACAGGATATAGGTACTAGAGTGGGTTAAATGACATCCCTTCCAAGGTTATGGACGCCTGCTGGCAGCAGTGGCCCTGTCAACGGTATTGAAGTTATCTACATAAACATTGCTATACTTGTGATCGAAATAAGATACCAAATTACATTGTCATACAGAAATACATCCAACGCTATGACTTTTATTTTCTCAGTTATTATCGAAGCGCTTGATATGTCGTTAACTATTTCTAAAAATTTATTTTGTCTGTGCCCCTGACATAAATTTTCTGGTGATGCAGAGATAACTGCTTTGCCCAACGTGTCACCATTGTTGGCAGCCACCAATTCTGTCAATTTTATCATGATTAAAAGTTACCATAAAGAGATAAAATCTTTCTGTAGTTTCCTCCTCCTTACTTTTAAAAATGATTTTGTCTTTTGGCTTCAAGGTGATTTATTGGGCTAGTTTATTTTATGAGTTTTTCGTTCTTATTTTTCGTTCGCTTTGTTTGAATTTCATGACTGCAAGCATGAAATTCAAACGAAAAACTTGGCTTGAGTAATCATTTTGTAGTCTGTTTTCTTTCTTTTATTCTTTTACCTAAGAGATTCTTCTTTAAGGGAACCTATATGTTGCCAAGTTTAAGTTTCATAAGCTGACTGATTAATTGAATCCCATGATTTTTATGTATTATCGGGAATATGACTTAAACAGTTCTATGGTTGATTGTATGATATTAATTTTTTAAATGCATGAACGCGCAATACCTTAGATTAATAATGGATATATGTTCTTCTCTTTATCTGTCATATCGCTTTTATGTTATTTGGTACAGGTCTGATGTACCTAAGAATACACCTCATCATGTTGTCCTGTGAAATTAATGAACCCATTCATTATTCGAATTGGCATTTTATAGTGATTGAGGGTTTGATCTTCATTATGTGTAATGGTTCATAGGTCTGCATGCCCCCTGGTTTTCCGTCTCTCCAAACTTAAGCTATCAAGCATGACAGTCTCCAAACTTCGTAGGTATCGGGCCATTTTAGTTTTCACAGACCTCTCCTTGTTACTTGTTTATTGGAAGTCGAAGCCTCTCTCCCGTGATATATATTGTGTCCATTTGATAGTGACCATGGCCCCTATGGTTCGAATTGAACCTAATGGTTGTCAGGCCCTTCTTGCCCATGACGATGCCATAAATGATTTACAGGCTCACGGTTGGGACGTTTTTCTCTGGAAATTCTAGGGTTACAACCTTGTGATCGCACAGGCCTTTGCCAAAATGTTTGATGGGTTTAGAGCCAAGGTCAGGGATGTGAAATTGGAGGTCACAGAGGACTCTATAGCCTGGGCGACAGGACTCCCACAGGAAGGCAAAAAGTGGTTCAAAAATGTTAAACTAGAAGACGTTCCATGGAGTTTGTTCATGGTCTCTTGCAAATCTACCTGCTGCCCTAAAGGTATTCCTATTACCCTCCCAAAACCTCGATGGCATGACCTTATTTTTATTTTGAAACAATTTTTAACATGCGAGGGAAGGTATGGTCTGGTATTTTTATACCACTTCTCACTGTTAATGTTGTTTCTAGGGTTTAAACTATACATGTCATTCTATTTATTGATGAGCCTGTACAAGATATCAAAACGTTATAAAAAATATATTTTGAGCCCTCTGTCAAGCCTCTTTCATCATAGACTTATAAGTATCTTGTTGGTATCACACCTGTCTCAAATTGGGGACACTTGGGAAAGCTTCCTGAGTCGGAACAATTTCTCCTAACCCCGACAGCACAGTGAACTCACCTTTAAATGTAAACCCCATTTCTGATAATCTCGTGACCGAGAGTCAAGGTTTAGATTCACATAATGACTGTGAAATTAATGAATCTATGTCTGTTGCTTTGCAAATCCCCATGGTTAAAAAAACACGATGTATTATTTCACCCAGAAAATCGTTGGAGCAGGTAGTGGATGTGTTGAAAGACAAGATTTCTCCTACCCCTGTTATCGAGCCAAACCAGAGCTTTAGTGACGAACCCACTGTCAAGAAAAATCATAAGAGTAAGAAACAAGAAATCTTGGATTTGAATTTTATAAATAAGAGATCTGGTCAATTAATATCTAGAAGTCTAAGTAATCGAAAACATGATCATTTGAGCTCAATCTCTATGATCGAGGTCAATGATCACTATTCATATGACGAAATCAATGATTTCCTTGCTCAGGAAGATCCAGACCACCAATGTCTCAAGAACGAAACTGTTTGTCAAACATAGCAGTATGACTTTGTCTCTAGAACACTATTACAGGGACATACCATTTTTATAGGCACAAGTAAAACATCTGGCTGCTCGCAATTCTCTACTTGAACGATAAAACCAAGATTTGAAAGCATGCGCAGAATGAGCAAATAAAAGACCCAAAAGATCCGGTAATATAATTATAAAAAATGCAACCAACTTCAATGCCATCATTAATTCAGAACTATCTGGCCCTTCACTCTCTAATTTCTAAATGGTAAAAGTGATTTTGTTTGATTTTGTTTGATTTTATTTTGTTATGAAAGTTAAAATAGGAAGATTTAGTTTTGATTTTCTTTGTTAATATAAGACTAGCTACAGAATCTCACGATTTTGTAGCCAGTCTATTTCTGAATATCAGTTAGCATTATTTTCTGAATATCAATTTTGTTTTGTTATCTACAGGAAAATGATGATTATGGTGTTGATTACATGGAGAAACTATCTTGGATCATGCACTGTATAGTTCTGTAGTTTCTTTCTTTTTTTATAAAACTTTGTTATTATGTAATAAATTTTGACAAACCAACTCCTACAGGAGTGGTTTCCTATTGTACTATTTATAAGACAATCTATTTTTTTGGGGATTGCACTCTATCTTGCATGATAAGAGTTTGTGAATCCAAAACTAGTTTAAATAGGGATCACTGTTAGTAGTGAAGATAACTTTGGTTGGGATACATTATGGACATGTGATTTTGAGAGCTAACATGGAGAAGCTATTCACCATCGGCTTTAGACCTGTGTGATGCTTACCCCATTATGTTATTTCATTGTCTCGATCTTATGAAATATTATTATGTTTGATGCAGCTTTAGTCTAGTTATCATATGGTGTTTCATATTACTAAGTACTTAGATGTTTTCTATAATTTGTCATTCCATTTTACATCTGTGATCAATCTGCCATTTGATTATTGTCGATTTATTCTAGATATTAAATGATGGATTATATGAATTCATTGAATTGAGTTTCCTCTCTTTATAAGTGTTTATTATCATTAGATCACCAGATCTATACATTTATCATTTTGTTGTTATATTATCGGCTCAATGCATCTTTGAGTTTATTCTGGGAGTATTAGCCCTATTCTGTTACAGGTTTCCCTCATATGCAGGATAGTTAGAAGCTTGAATTACACATGAAGATAAATTCAGATTAATCGATTAGCTACAGGTTAGTTTACTTGTTATTTAGTTAAAGTATTTATTAATGAAATAAGGACAGCATGAATTATCTTTGACTGTTTATGTATTATTGTTTCAATTATATTTTCTTAGCATTCATTAGTTTGACATCTTAAGACATTCAAAATAAAACAGAAAAATGTATGTGCTTTCTTGATCTCTTTATAAATATTTTTAAGAATATCCTTTCACAAGATTTCCAGTAAACCTTGCAAGTTGTAGATAGATTGTTCATAATCATTTGTACATATTCATGTTTCCATTTTGAACACTTTTAATTAGTAAATTTATATTTTTAGTATCATAGATTTTAGATTAGCTTCATTTCTTTTATTATTTTTAGGACTTTAGTTGGCCAATGGAGCCATTAAACCCATCGGGTCATTTCATTCCAAATGGCTTGGGTTATTTAGACAACCCTGGTCTGGATTTGACCTTCCAGTTGACGGTGTGTCATAAACGCCCGCCAACAACTTTTCAACTACCACAAATATATAGTCATGTCCCTTCCTGGTTGTTTGTAAACCTCCCACAAAATCCATGGAATTTTTTTCCCAAGGTCGAGTGGGTACATGTAAGGGATGGTATAGACCTTGCTTCCTGTTATTGGGCTTGTTGGTACAACAAAGTATACATCCTCTAATACATCATGCTACATCTTCTTGTATTTTGGGTTAGTACACATACCTCTGTAAGTTGGAAATTGTCTTCCCAAAACCAAAATGTCTTACATCCTTGTAGGTGTGAGCCTCTGTGATAAGTTTTATTCATTCACCTTTAGGGACACGGATATTTTCGATCTTGTAGATTAACCTATTTTGAAAATGATAGTCACCATTATCTTCACATTCTTCTATATGAATTTGGCCCTATAGCTACTGAAACATCTCCTTAAATCTGTCATCTTCTATGTATTCCTCTCTATATTCATCATGGGAAAAGGCTCCATGTGCATCAGAGTTCCCAAAGTTGTAATCTTGGATGTGGGTGGCCTTGAAAGCATGTTTTCCAACCTGTTTGTGTTTCCCTTCTTATACTTGATGACTAGATGAAATTGTTGTAAAAAACCCATACACTTATATTGTTTGGTTTGATGTAGCTTAATCTAGGCCTGCAAATACTATAGCAGCTAATGATTTATGTGGATGATGGTCTCCTTGCCTAAAAAATAGTGCTTCCACTTATTGACAACTTGAACCAGGGCATAGAATTCCTTGTCATAGGTAGGGTAGTTGATAATTGCCCCATGAAATATTTCAAAATGATAGCATACAGACCTTCTCCCTTACATCAAAACTACTCCCATGACATAACCACTTGCATTTACCTCCAGTTTGAAAGTATTTTGTAAGTTTGGTAATGCAAGAATTGGTGCTTGACTAGTCTTTATTTTCAACTCATCAAAATTCTTCTATTGATTCTTCCCCCACTGGAAACTCTTACCACTCATTGTTATGGTGTAGAATGGTGCAAATATAGCTAAAAACGAATCTACGAACTTCGGCAAGTACTATACCCCCAAAAAACTCCTGAATTCAATGAAATTTGTAGGAACTGGCCATTGCATGATGGCCTCCATATTTGTTGTATCTATCTTGAGCTCCCCTCCACCGATCACATACCCAAAATACACCAAATACTACTAAGCAAGGTCACATTTCTTTAGCTTAGCCAGTAGTTGTTGTTTCTTTAGAGTCTCTAACACCTGTATGAGATGTGAGATGTGCTCCTCCCATGTATCACTATAAGCCAATATATTATCCAAATAGACTATAACAAATGAATCTATATATGGGCATAATACATCATTCATGAGTCTCATAAATGTAGCTAGTGCATTACATAAACCAAATGGCATGACCAACCATTCATAAAAACCTTTCCTTATCTTAAAGGAAGTCTTGTAACTGTCTTCCTCCTTGATGTGTACCTGGTGGTATCCCAATTTGAGATCTAACTTGGTGAAATATTTTTTTTGTTGCAATTGATATAACATATCATTGATCTTGGGTAGAGTTTATTGATTCTTGAGTTTAATCTTTTCAATTCTTTGTAGTTGATACACATTCGCCAAGTCACATCCTTCTTTGGTACAATTATGAAAGGTGACCCATAAGAAGAGGTGCTTGGTTGAATCAGACCCTTCTCCAACAACTGTTGCAACTGCTTCTTCACTTAATTTTCTTCCAGAATAGACTGTCTATATATCCCAATATTCGACAATAGGGAGTCTATAAATAATTGTATATTGTGATTCACTTCCCTTTGGGGTGGTATCCTTTTAGGTTCCTGCAACACTCCTCTGTATACATGTAGCAACTCCTCCAGATGATGTTTCTTCTCTTTAGTACACCCCTGTAGGGTTGCGTTTACTCTTATCGACTCATCCTTAGTCTGATTTTCTCTTAAGAAAAGTAAAACATATTTCTTACTAGAACTAATCAACTTCTTAGCTTGGTTGGTACTTACTAGTGAGATATTTGACTTAACTTTATGCATGTTTATGATGTAGGACTTCCCATCCTTTATTAGTCTGTATTGGTTAAATATCTTCATGAATATTGCATCCCTCTTATACATATAGGGGCTTCCAAACACTACTCCACATATGTCAAGGGGTATTACGTCCAATTCCACTTCATCAATAAAATCAACATTTACTGCAAATTTAATCTTACATTCTTTCATTACCCTGATCTTTGCATCCATTTTTACCCGTCCCAATGGATACAGGCTAGGATGATCACAAACCTCCAATCCAATATTGTTGACCAAATCCATTGCTATGAGATTTGTCGATGGACCAGAGTCAAATAAGGTGGCTATCTTGGTATTTTTTACCTGAATCCTTATGTGGAAGAGTTTTTTCATCTTCTTCTCTTCCTAGTGATGAAGGCTACTCAGATTCACCTCCTTCTGCACTGATGTGCAAAGAATATTCTCATCCACATCATATCCTCTCTCATTGTAATTGCTCAAATGCATGGTTAGAATATTATTTTTCTTTGCATATTTCTTACAGTTCTTCGAGTTCAACTCTAGATGTAGTTTCCAAGACTTTTCCTCACCCATCAATATTGTAATGGTTACAATGGTTTCTAGGATACTTGCACAGATGTGTAGTGGCTGTCATTTTATTATCCTTTCCCATTTTCCACTTCTTCTTCCCCTCCTTGGAATCTTCTCGGTGCTCTTTCTACTTGGAACTTTTTAGCTTCCCTTTCTTTTGGCCCATGTTTTCCTGATAATATGCATGTAGACATGCCTTGTCCACTTTCCTTGGCTTGAAAAGTATCACTTTCTTTCATATATGGATATGTATACCCCCCAAATACTTGAGGAGTACATTTGGATTATTGGGAGAGATACCCATCATGATGGACATATTTTTGAAATCGATGGTGTACTCCTATACACTCTACCCTTGATTTTGCCTAAAGTAGAGCCACCATATCCATTGGTCCTCTATATACCTGATAGGGTAGAATTTGTAATTGATGAGAGTTTTGAAGGCCTCCCACCTGGTTACTGGTAGATCACCCTCCAACCTAAGTGTATTTGTATGGCTTTCTCACCAGGTTAAAGCATGGCCCTCTAACTTAAGTCTAACAAATGATATGTTTTGTTCTTCATCTATATGATGAATGTTGAAATGAACTTCTAGTTGTTGCAACCAATGATTCAATTTTAATGCATCGATCTCACCTTGGTATGGATTTATGTTCACTTTTTCTTCCATATTTAATAAATGTTTTGAAGGGTTTATGGTATTGGAACTCAACTGCTCTTTCTCAGTTTATTTCCACGACTCCTTTTTTGGGTCTTCATTATCTTCTAGTTTCTCGTCTAATTTGATCTTTGAGTTCAATACTGCAACTTCTCCTAATGGTCTAAGCTTTCTTGCTAAATCCGCCATGAGGAGGGACATATTGTGGGATATGTTAGAGAATTTATCTTCCAATCTTGAAAATATATCCTCTATTGGATCTTGAGGGTTGTTGTGAATAGACTCATCATCCGTGGCTAGGGTTCTCTGAATTTCCTCTTAAATTGATTCATGGATATCTACAAATTTCCACAAATACCTTAAGAAAAACTGCTATGAAACCAATATGATCTGTAAATTTCCATGGGTATTCCAATGTGTTATAACCCTATATTTCATAGTATCACCTGGTGATTGAAATTTCTTCCTCTAGTCATATTTCATTGTAAATAATATGTTATTCTGCAAATGATTTATAAAAAGAAAAAGAAAAAGAAAAGAAAAGGGTAAAAATAGAAAAAATGAAAAGAGGATATTAAAAACAATAAAAGACCAAAAAAAAAGAGAAAAATATAAAACCCCATCAAAAAAAAAAAATTTGTTTGAATCATACTGTATAATCATGATCAAACTCGTTGAATTTATGTTGATAGGTTAGAGAATAAGTTTGGTCAAACAATTTAATCTTGGCCAAATTAGTTAGGTTAGAGTAATAATTAATCCAACAGTCTAAGATGGATTAATATGTTAGATGCCTAGGTTAGTTGGTAGGTTAGTGATTTTAGTTTCAATAAAAGTTGAAAGGGGATGTCAAATACCCCTTGTTTTATTGAATTTTGTATTTCTAGCTTAGGAAATTAATATCATGGTGTAAAAGTGGAAAAAGGTAAGCTTAGCGCTACCTTTTGTCATATAGTGACTAATTTCTGCACCACCACCCCCCGCGACCTTTCTGCCTTTAACGGTGGGGGGAGTTTGAAAAGTGGTTTCCCAACCCATCAGTCCCACCTAACGTAGCTCTCTCATAGTGTTTCAGATTCCCCCCTACGAAATCCAGTTACCACCTACCCCCCCCTCTGAAATCCCACAAAACCACTACCCAATACCACTCACCTCACTCTTCCACCATACCCCACTTCCACCTATCATATGTCCCATCCTACATACCCGTTACCCAATGAATTCACTCCCCGTGACTGTTAACTGCCCCATCATCATCCCGCTCCATAACGGTCACCTCCATTAGGCTGTAAAAACCTATTTCATCACCCTGTAATGCCATTTTCCTATGCATACAATGTGGACACCACACCCAAACAAACTGTCAAACCAACCGCCACAACTTCTCACCGTCAACAGGTGCATTTTACCCAGGTAATTACATTCTGCCATTGTTTTACCTTATGAACTGATAATCATGGCCCCTAAGGCCAAATATGTCGATATGTTCGAGAACCCAATCCTTCCCCCTCCTGTCGACCTGGACCACATACCCCTGGTGGATAAGGGTTATAAAATCACAGAGCCGAGGTGCGAATTCGATTTCTTTGAATTGCACTCTTGGCTAAAAGACATGTTCCTGGATCAGAACAATGAAATTGGACTCTGGGAGTCCAATTTACCTCTGTATATGTTCCCTCAGACCCACCATTTCCCTGAATTCACCGTAAAATGCCAAGCTCGTTATTCGTCTAGCCAAAGGACCATTCTCTCCTCCTCTAGTGAAACCATGTTCATAATTACCCCTGAATCCATTGATCAGATGTTGCAAATCCCAGAAATGATGCATCCATCCCAATTTCCATTGAAGCCTTAAATGACATGTACCAGAAGCTCATCTTCCCCCAAAGAGCCCATATTTTCAAGATTTTTCTACCAAAAGATGCCGAATTGCCCAAGAAAAATCCCCCTTATTCATCCACCATCTTCATTGTCAAGGCCAACCAAATCATTTCCATTATTTTCTACATGTTAGGTTATTTCTCGGGTGCATGGGTAGATGATCCTATTCTCGGTTTTCTATCTATTTTTTCCACAGAAGAAAGAGCCACAGTTAAATTCAACTCTCGTCAGTTTCTGATTGATAACATTCATGATCAACTTTTTAGGTTTCCAACAAAAGGAATGTTTAGATATTCCTCAGCTCTGGTGTATATGTTCTTGTTATTTCAGTCAAATAGGTTTTCATGTGCATTTCATAAATTAGACCAGGAAGGAAACCCACAGTCAGTGACCTCATGGACCTCATTGGTGAGGAAAAATTCAACAGAATTCAGCTTCAAGGACTTCATAGACTATTTCTATCACCCAGTGGTTTGCATGTTGAACAACAACACAAAGACAAGGATCAATGAAGAAATTCAGAGAATCCTTCACCTTTCTAATCTAGCCAAGACAGGGGATCGATATTTATACCAAAACCACACAGAGATAAGAGTGTATGGGTGTGAGCTACCACCTTACAGATTTCCAAAATACCTCCCTGTGAGGATTTTTGCATTAGAATACATAAGGCAGATGGTAAAATATGATGATATCCACTTTGTTGCAGCAAAGAAGAAACAACAACTCATAATCAAGACACACATTGGTCCATTCATCTGCAACAACAAATCAGCAGGAGAAGAGGCAGATGACCTCTTGAAATAGATGAAGTTTACTCAGAGTTACTCTTGGGATTATGACCCATTTGGTGTCATCTCAGAGCTCAGAGTAAAAAAAAAGAGCACTCTTTATGCTCAGACACAAAATCCATAAGTGGAGAATTATATGAACAAGACAAAATGGAAATAAAACACATTTCTAGAAACAGAGGAACAACCTGCCCCTGTCACTACTTCACATACCAACACACCTCAAAAGAAAACAGAAAAGAGAGAAAGAAAGGAGATTTATCCTTCAGTCACAGAGGTATCAATCAAGGAATTCCAAGTTTGCAGAAAAAGATCGAAGACTAGTCATGCACTAGACCTACTCAAGGAAGGAGAAATGCAGTGCACCATAGTCATGGAGGGACCACACTCTTCATCCTTTTCAAACAGTCAATTCATAGTGTCTACTTCATCATCTCAAAAAAAAACAGACACTACTTTGTCAGCTGAATCAACTCATGAGCAAACAGAGTCAAATATTTTTGACAAGTACAAACAGATCAACTAGACAAATGAGCTCCTCAACAGCATCACATATGCTCAGTTTTGGAAGCAGACCTCCGCTACTCAACACAAGATGCTGTCAGCATTTGACACAGAGAGAGGAAAAATGAAAATGACATTCTTGCAAGCACAAGTTCCCCATCCTAAGACAACTGCAGACTATAAGAAGACTTCCTTTGAGTTTGATGTAAAGGATTCCTATCCAGTGGACCAAAGGGACATGCATAGGTAGACAGGAGAGATGATATTCTCTACCTTTACAAACACCTCAATGACTGCTTCAAAGTTGTAGGTGTCCCTAAACAACATACAGTCCCAATTGAAGCTGGAGAAAATCTCTTCTTTGGCTAAGGACAACAAAATCAAATCATTAGAAGAATTGGTGTTGAAGACTGGGTATGACCAAAAAAATGTCAAGGAAGAAAAGGAATTATTGAAGAAGAATAATGTTGATATATCATCTCTGAGAAAGCAGCTAAAGATTCTAGCTACAGAAGATTCACAAGCCAAATTAGTGGTTGAGACTAAAGGCCACAAAGAAGAAATGTTGAAGCTTATCATGGAACAAAATGCACAGATAAGAGAAATGGAAACATAAATGGATAAAATGATAAAGGAAAAGGAAAAAAATGTGTTGATGGCCATGATCCCACTGGAGGCAATTCCTCTGACAGGAATTATAACAACATAATCATCTACATCAGCAAAGATTTCATCAACAATTGCAGTACAATTTTCAGATGCATCTGAGAAACTTGTAATGTCCATGGAAGACATGTCCATCCAAGGGGAAGATATCAGAAAATTGCAGGAAGAGGTAAAGAACTTGCAGGAGTTGAATTTAGTCACCAAGCAGATATGCATAAGTCTCAAAGGCTTAGTAAACAATTACAACAACTTCAGAAAGAGACTGTCATGGAAAAAACCTTAGCCCAAGCTAAGGAAATTATTTGGGTAGATATCAACAAGTCAATGTTAGAATTTTGGCTATCCATACAGATCATATTTGAACAACATGAGTTAGTACAGAAGGTCAGAGGAGCAATTGAGATCATCAAAGAAGAGTTAGGATAACTACCCACAGAGGCCATTGAACTCATCAGATTTCTTAACTCCAAAAACAAGAAGAAGATAGCGGAACTGGAAATTGAAGACAGAACAGAGACCATCCTTGAGATCAAGAAGGTCTTGACCAAGAAAGGATTGATTTTGCAGCTAGAGGAAAAGGCTCAAGTGATGTACATAGGAGTGCGGATATTTTCAATAAGTTTCAAGTGATACATAAGAAAGGTCTTCCTGGAATATTAGTACTCAATGACAAGCCGATCACTCTGTCAGATTACAAATAGAAGATGAGTGTAGTGGAAAAAGACAGTTCAAATTTTGCAGGGATACAAAGAAGCATTACTGGTAAATATTTCCTAGAGACATTATAGTTGGAGCTAAGTATTCAGCATGAGATAAAACGTATCTTCATCACTAAGCCTACTTTTTCCAAATATACTGAAATGGATGAGATATACAGGAAGTTACTCAATATTTCTATCCTAGGTAAAAAGAGATGGGAAGATCTATGTGTCTTACTTGAGTAAAGACAGTTTTGAGGTTCTAGTCGACATGGAGCAGCAAGCCAAAGTCAAAGAGATGAATCACCAACTACTTCCACCAAATCAACACCAAGGATCCAAGCAAATCAACAAATCCCTATATTTTGTATTTTAGAGATCTAATTAGTTACATATTTTCTCCATAATATCCTAGTCATTTATGACAAGATCTTATGTAAATAGTTTTATAAATACTTCTCCCTTCGAAGTATTAAGGATTGATTTTTTCACCTAGGAGCTATTGTGTAATTTTTCAAAGGATCGACCAGTAATAAAAAGGCTTATTCACACAATTCTTGTGTCAGATTGTTGGTGATGTCTTTCTCTCTTTGTCAAATGTTTTCTTATGCTTTGTAATCATTTCATGTATTTCAAATTCTAATCATTAAAATAAAGTCATAAGAACATAATTTATCTTGTATACTATGTCTTTGGTTTTTTAATGATCTGTATGTTTTCATCTGAAACTGAGTGAAGGAATTCTTAACTACTCCTCTGCTTAGTGGACTTTCCCTTCTTTTCCATCTTATTCATTTCATTTAATCTGAATAGATCCAATAGATTTACTACCCTACCCTGTGAAGAAAACCTTATTAAAATATGAATTTAATCCTCATCTTTAAGTACAGACCCCATAGCCCAATGGAAAATTAAGCATTCTTTCAACGAATTATTTCAAACAAACAAACAAAATTCAAACTGTCGGAACTAACCTAATATTTAAAACTAAAACAAATTAAATCTGATAGAGAGATCCCTCTCTGAAGCTGGCAGGGCTATATCCCAGCTTCCAAAGTGGTTTGGTAGTTACCTCTGTCAATTTCTTCTACAACCTCTAGAAATTATAGAGTGATAACATAGTGGCAACCATACCGAGGACTGAACAAATTTTCCAATGTTATGAATTGTCTTCCCTAAGTAAGAAAAAATTATTTCTGAACAATCAAAGATCTAAATTTCAAGAGATAAATGTTCATAGGTTGTAAAAATTTGTAAATAATTAATCAGGTTTTAAAGGTTTAATTTCTGGCATTAAAAAGAATTCACACCAGATCTCACCTTGATCCAGAACATGTAAAAGTAGTAGATAATCCTAAGAAATCGATTAGAAAAAGAAGTACATTAGAAAGTCAAGGGAGTAGTAGTCCTCCTCCTAGGGCCACCTCTCTTCCAGATAAGTTTGTCACAATCCAAGACATCCAGAGTGATATACCTTTTGAGCATAGCCTTTTCATAATCAAATATGATAGCTTTTTGGATGAAACAATTTTAGATCAAGCTATCCTCCAACCTAGAACACCTGAAAGACACTCTCCTGGATCAAATCTTGATCAACAAATCCTTCAAAACTCTGAAAAGTTACAAGATATAGCATCAGAATTTTATCAAGCTTTGCACAAAGCCTACATCCAACAGTTTGTTGAACTTTCTTCCCTAACCATCTCTGCTTCTTCTATCAATCCTCAATTATCTCATCCTATACCTTCCAGCCCAACTTCTTCCACATCTTCCACCACTTCTCCATCAATTTTACAGGTTACCATCCAGCCTGCCATGGGAGTTCCTACTATCCATCCTTCTCCACCAATCATGGCAGCAAGATATGCTCCCCTTGTTTTTTCCGCTCCCTTACACAATATGCCACATGATAATCAAACTAGGATTCCTTAGTTTGATAGCACTGGAAGTATGACTGCACAACAACATGTTGACAAGATGAATGACTTCTTTGACTTGCAAGAAGTAGATGAGGAAGATGTCAAAATGAGGTTGTTTACTCAAAGCTTAACTGGTGAAGTTAAGAAATGGTTCAAAACCTTACTGGCTGCTAGCCTTAATGACATTACTGCCTTTCACCAATATTTTCTCAATAGATGGGAAGTTAAGAAAAATCCACTTCAAATATTATCTGAATATGAAAATATTAAAAGAAACCAAGGGGAAAGCGTACAGGATTAATGCACTCGATTTATCAATCTTTATAATGTAATTCCAACAAATATTCAACCTCCTTAAGGCCTAGCTTTGATCAAATTCCCTGATGGTTTTGATGCTGACATGTCTTATCAATTGAGAGGGATAAACCCTACAACTTTGGAAGAAATTCAAAAATGTGTTGTGAGTGTAGAGGCAAATCTGTTGGCTAAGAGAGCTAGATAGAGAACAAAAATGAGAGTATATATCAAAGATGAAACATCTATTTCCACTATTGATGATAAAATAGACTCCTTAGTCAGAACTATGGAAAGAATGATGGAAAGATCATAAATCATTGATAGGAATCCACCTAGAGAAAATCAACCTGGTTCCCAAATCATAAATCCTAATTTCAGGAGAAATCCACCCCAAATCAGACAAAGAGAACCTAGAGAACAAAGAGAACAAAGAGGCCTAGATCAACAGATTAGACCTCCTTTCCAAGAAAAATATGTTGATGAAGGGGAAGAAACAATTGAGGGACTTGATGATGTTCACATTAATCTTATGGGAATAAACGATAATGATTCTATTTTTCTTACCCAAGAAGAACGTGATATTTTCCTCCTTTCACAAACTGAAGTTGATGAGGAGGAATCAGAAAAACAAGCTTTTGAAAATGAAATAATGGAAGTTCATAGAAAATATAACTTGAGAAGTAAGAATTCCAATGATAATCCAACCAAGAAAGCTTCTAACTTTAAAAAGACAGCAGATACATCGGCCAAGAAAGTTCTTGATAGCCCTCCAAAGAAAAACTCAGAGGTCCCAACCAAAAGGATATTTGACTCTGTATAAAAAACAACTCAAATTGATGTTCCCTCCACCAGCCAGCCCAAAGATACTTCACAAAAG